>WHPX01000027.1:0-74858 GCA_011057435.1 Actinia equina
CAGGTTAAAGGCGTAGTAAGAGAGCTAAAAACTCCCATCCTCGTCCCCGGCTTTTGAATCACAGCTTGGTTCCTTCCTGTGTTGTGGTTGTTGTCAATGGCTGCCAGTTGTGTTCTAGCAACCATACCCTTGTAGGAGAAGTGCTCTCTCTTTGGGCAGTACTTCAGGATCATGGAGTGGTATACTTCAAGCCCACCTGTGTGACAGAAGTCAGTGAGCTTTGCCAAGTCCTTCAGCAGTTTTGGTTGAAGGACCACTTCTTCAAGGGCTACATGAGCTTCAGATCCTGGTTTTAGCCAGCACTTTTTACGAGCTTCTCTCCGGGTTAGTCGAGGATGGTCACATTTTTTGAAGATCTCTGCATCTCTCCAAGAATGCTTGTTTGTCACATGATGCAAGATAGAGACCCACTTCTCTCTCAACAGCTGCACACTACCATTGCATGTTGCTGCACACCACCACAGATGGTTTGAGACCGACTGGATCCAATGTGAAAGGTCAGCACTTTTTTTCAACTTGGCCTTCTTGTTGAGTTTCTTCACAACAGATTTTGACAAATGCCATACGTCATATTGGTGTTTGATGTGGCTGTAATCTTTTTCCATGGTGCTAGTGATTGAGGTATGTCTGTCAGTAGTTATCCTCTTGATGTTAATATCGTCCTCATCCTCAAGACTACCAAGACTCCTAATGAAACCTTCTTTCTCCATAGCATTTGAAGATGTTGTTTCTGTGACCTGAACCACAGAGAAGGAAACTATCTTCCCTGAGTCATTGTCCATAAATGTGTATGTACCATACTTGGCATTATGGCCAGGGCTGTCACACCGTCCATCCCCATTCAAGTATACAAGAGGCTTACTTGACAGTTCTTGTAAAACGGCTCTTCTTTCTCTTTCCCAGGTATCATTTATTACAGGAAATAGATACCTATTCTGATTTTGGTAAAAACCTTTTTCACTGATAAATCGTAACCCAAGACATGAGGCAAAGTTTTGGATTCTTGTAAAAGTGTTACCAGTTAACAAAATAGATGAGCAGATTAGAAGGTTTCCTACCGGTGCACGATTGATGAGAGGCTGGGAATTCCACAAGCAGTTGTGACCTTTCATACATATGGTTTTAACCGTTACCATGCTTCCTGTGCAGGTAATGTTGGTGTCAGTTACGATGGAACCACAGTTGATACAAAACCTGAACAGTTCACCTAGGCATGCTGCAAATACCAAATACTTTGGCTCTTTGATGTAGGTGTCAAAGTGATACTCAGGTTCAGACTCTTTGTCTGTTGAAGAATTTGTTTCTTTTGATGAGATAATGTATTCATCCTCTTCATCACTTGAAAAAAGATTCACTTCTTCATCTGACAAAGGAAAAGACCCACAGGACTTTGCAGATTTCTGTGGTGATACATCATTCTTGCAAGACTTTTGTGGTGACACACTCATGGGCACAGAGGGAGCAGTATAGCTGTATGGATGGTCATGCAGGATACTGTTCAATTGCTCAAATGTTGAATTTCCTTCTACTTGAATGCAGGCATCAGAAGTCTCAACACTAACATCCACATTTTCTGTTTGGGTTGAGGTGCTTTTTCGTATTGAAAGCTTTTCATCCAGACAGCACTGGACTCCAATGTCCCTTTTGTTGGAAGGTGTTTCATCGAAGGAAACCTCCATATCAGATTCTTCAACCATTTCATCAAGTGCATGTGTAGTTGGAGTCAGTAGCTTATCCAATGTCTTATGGGGAAAAAGAAGTAAACATAATCATTTATAGAACAAATACAAATAACAATGAATGGCAGTTACTGGGGTTTTCACTGATTCCGATAGTTGAGACGACACTCAAGCTTTAAGAGGCTGTCCGCGTAAGAACGGATAAGGCAAAATTTGACCCATCGCCGATTTTCTTGATTTTCTTAGTAAAAGTCCACTATTATATGCAATAAACAATTATCACATTTATTTGGATCAATTCGGATTTTTAGGTACTTTACCAGACGGTTTTCGATGACACCTCAAAACTTGCAAATTCACCGTCGGGAAAGCTGCGATTGAGCTGTACATATCGGGCGCCGCCAAAATTTTTTTACTAACTTAAATCAACTGAAAATTTTTACACATGAATTTTATAACTTTTGGTTATAATTAAAAGTTTTAACGATTAAATTTGATAAAATTTTCACTGAGATATGATTATTTAAATATATATACTAAAATTCTTAAACGCGTTAGGCGCTAAAATACCTGCAGTTGAAGGCGATTTTCTCGAAAGTGGGACCTAACCTAGAGTTTAGTCTATTATAGCTCAAATGCACTAACACCAGTCTACAAACTTATGAAATAAAATTTGTGGGTACTCTTGTTTACGCGCCGTACAAGAAGTCGGCAATTCATTAAATTTCGCCAGGTTAAGCAAAACCGATAATTGCCGGTGCGATGAAAAAAGACCAAGTTTGGAACCAAAACTAACTGAGTATATCAAACAAGTCATTAAATACCAGTTTTGCCTTTAAGTAAGCATGTTGAGCCTTTTTAAACATTTTAAAAACGTTTTTTAAAACGATATTTATTTTTTATTGGTACGATATGCAAATTAGGTTCACAAATTTGCATCAAACAACATGAAAGCGTGAAGTTTTATTTTTTCCCTGTGACCCATTTCTAATCAAAATTACTCTTCTAATTTCAGTACTGAATCTGTCACAAGCATATGTTCAGCTCATATAAACAATATGTCATTATCAATCTTAAAGAAAGGGAACTAGACTAGCTGAGTAAAACATCCGGACTATGCACATAACTGTTTTTGTACACCTCGTAAAGACATTTTCTTGTACGGTTTACCATGTTAAATTGGAGGTATAATAATCTGTCAAATACATTTTAGCTTCATCAACAACAACTAACTTTAACTATTGCCAATACTTCGTACAATATGAGCTTTCAGACTGCTAATATCAGGTTGGCCAAATGCCTGCTAGCATGATATACACACAAACAGAAACGTGCAGGGGTAACAAGGAGTACTGCTCCTCAGCTCCTTCCTCGGTGGCACTTCTTTAAATATATCATTAACATTTGTACAGTAATTATACAGAAAATATTTTACTGTACAAAACACGAACACTCTATAAAGGACATAAGCTCTGCAATAAGGTCTTTCTTTCTGTCTTTCGATTTGAAAGGTATGGCAAAATGATGGCAGATTTGTTTTAGTATTGCCACGTTGAATTTACACAACTTGTTTTCTCGTACGCACTCGCAAAGATTAAAGGCGTCGTATGATATTGGATGCTGTGGTTTGATTTCATTAGCAATCTCTGCTATTAGTGCTTGTCGTTCACATTCTTCGTCTTCTTGCAGGAGTTCTTTACACTCAAGGTCAATTTCTGTTGTAGAAGATCCTTGTTTTCTTCTCCTGTTAGCTGCGAGGCGACTAAAGAAACCTTGTATTTGTGTTTTTGTTAACCATTCCTCTCTTGTAAACAAACGATTATTTTGTTCATCTCTCGCATTTCGCATATCAGTAGAAACCTTTTGAGGGTCTGCTTTATGTCCTGTCTGCTCACCAATATCAAACCTTGCAGTTAAGTAGCTTCTGACATTACCCGAAAATCTCGAAGATCCACTTCGTGGTTTGGATAGGGCCCAGCCCATCTGAACAGCATAGTTTGGTGACGATGACTTATTGTCATTTGTAACGTTAATAGTAGCGCATGCTTCGTCTTCAGTGATGTTGACTGCTGTGGTGAACCTTTCAACCCAGTCCCTCCTTAGTTTATCATATAGTGTTTCCTTTCTTTTTTCCTTTAAAGAATGGTCCCCGATGTCCAAATGTGATTCGAGCTCTGAAAAGGTTTGAAAACTCTTCACGCACCCCGGCTCCGAACACTCAAAAATTTCTAGCTCCAAATCCGTGTCATCATCTGATCTTTCTGGTAAAGGTTCCTTGCATTTGTATACTCGTGTATCTTTAGGAGCGAAAAAGTCATTAATGACCTTGAGATCGGTGCTTCCCTGGCTTTGTGAGACTAGCTGCGTAAAAGGAATTTCTTTGCCACGACCTATTGCGTAAGATTTCCAAACACGAATGCCTTTCTCCTCAAATTGAATATTATGTAACTTGCTGAAGCCATCTATTTTCTTAACCTGCAAGGTTTCCTTCTCCTCATCTACTACGCAGACACATGCAGACGTACCTTTTACTGGCCTTTCTGAAAGTGCTGTTCTCATATTCTCTGCACATAGAATGTCATGTCCTTCGTTGCAGTACCGTCGGATGCATGTCTTCATCGGGCATAAAATTCGATCGCAAACATCCTTGCCATAATGTGGTTCTGAATAATCGTATCGACAAACAGCTATACCTACTCGCTCGCCGATATCTTTTGCTGCAGCAATTAGAGCGTTATTATGATAACAGCCGGCTTCATCCGACCGCAGATAAACCTGGGTAACATGCGGTTTCTGGATCTTGATGACCTTCAGTGTGTTTTCGATAACTGAAGATACTGCAAACCAGTCTTGCTGGCACGTATCAAAGAGGTGGGCATATGACTGTAGTTCTAAAGAACCTTTCTTCTTCGTATCGCTGGAGATAACTGTAGATATGTGCCAGCTTAACCCTCTTTTACCGTACCAGTCGGACTGCTTTTCACGGTATCTAAGCTGCTGGAACTTCATTGCCCAGTCCATTACAATAAGTGCTGCGTTCGGTTTGTTGGTAATCATCTTCAAGCAATCCTGCTTTGCTGCTTCCTGGTTAACAGATCGAAGGATGTGAGCCTTCCATTGCAAGATGTGTGAGCGAGCCTGCTTGAAATCGTACTGTAGATCTTCTCGCTGCTCCTTGCTGTAAGGGCTCCATAATGAGCTTTGTATTTTGCACTCTATGTTATCAAGAACATCTATAAGATTGCGACAGTCTTTGCAAACTTCAGAGTGTTGGTGTGAACATTTTTCCTGATAATCGAAGTCATTCTCGTCACTTAATGCAAATTTACGACAATGGTCAGGGCATGTGGACTCCTCTGGTTTGCAATGCACACGATAACCAGTCTTTAAGTAGCGTTTTGCACTTCTTAGCTTTCCCTTGACGTCAATGCACCATTCTCTTGTCAACCCTCCTTTTTCAAGATTATCAACTATCAATTCAACTGTGTGAAAACCAGCGGATCCATCTGCAGCATTGTTGTCTAGGCCTTGTAATGATTTTCTCTGAGATGCTTCCCTGACGTCTAAAACTCTAAATAGCGTGGAACGGCTTAGTGGCTCACAGTTTTCCTCTCGGCAGAACTGTGTATACTGGCTTATCATCGTCGACCGCGTTACGGTACGCACAACGTTCGGCATCTCCATGGTTTCCCCATTGTCGAGTTTCAAGATTCTGCTTCCATATGACACGTCCTGGTAAAAGTATGGACGGTTTATGAATTCGATGAAATGGTCCACTTTGCTCATGTCAACCCTCTCACGATGATACTTCTTCTTTTCAGGTACAGTGCCTGGTCCTAAGGTTTTTGCGTGGCATCTTGCTCTGTGTATTTGACGCGTTGACAATTTTCCGTACGGCAAGTGTATTTTCTTTAAAGTGCTGATTGAATACTTGTATGCATACAGACTGAGGATTTGGGTTTTGGTGTTTCTGTTATTAGCATTTTTATATGCGTTCATAAGAGTTTTCACTAGGTCATCAACTCTAGTTTCGTCATCCAGCTTTCCTAGATTAGAAGACGCCATTGCCTCAAACAGCTGTTGGCCATGGTTTGGAGCTATTACATCGCATACAAGCATACAGTCTTCAGTTGCTTTCTGGATAAAATGTTGTTGGTGATTTACATTAACATCATTCCAAGAATTAATCTGTAAATCCAAAGGTTCTCGGGAACAAGATATCTTTCTTGCGATGTCATCCATCGCTGTATTATAAACATTTAGGACATCTTTGCTTTTGGTGTTCCCGTATGCCATAGTATGGCCAATTCCTGGAGTCCAACATGGACTGAGCATGGGTGAATCAGGCGTCGATATTTCACGGAAAGGAGTTGTTTTCATATCTGCGGTATGTGTGCTTATCACCGAATTCGCGTAACATTTTGCGGCTCTAAAAGTAAATGAAAAGTAACATTAAAGTGTTAGCAAAAAGAATCAAATGTAAATTTTATGGGAATGAAAACGCAACATTGTAACCCATCTTTGCAAGACTAGTAAGACTACTGAAACACCCCGTTTAACTCGCGGATTGCAAATCCGCGTATTATTTGTTCCTTTCCTACTTAGTCAGGCAAAAAGGGAAAAGGAAGCAACCGGTTGTAAAATAATGGATATATTTCAACTTGTAAACTAACCTTTGATGATCATCGAGATTGGCTGTCTTTATGTTTGTCTTAGCTTGAATACGCTCAGCATGTTTCTTACGGCAACAAGTACACACAGCTATGTATATATAAAACAAATTCTGAATCAAAAGATCATTTATAGCAAAGATCCGCCTATATTCAACTTAAGTATATTATACTGGCAATTATGTTGATCACTGGTTGTCCGATTAAAGAACTGCAATTTATTTAATCTTTTGAATGCGTTAAAAAAGGGGGAAGTGGGGGGGGGGGGGGGGGGGGACGAAATTCAAGTTTGGGCCCCGAAACGCCAAACCAAAACCAAAACAAACCAAAAAATAGCCCGCATTGCGTTTTACGTTCAGTTTAGTTTTTAGTTTTACGTTTTAGTTTGGGGGGTCTCATCCTACGCCCTTGATATACATTTGCTTAACTTTAAACTAAAAAAAGGGAGAGATAAGTGCATGTACATTTTAGATAATACTTACGTGATCCGACAGCTGTAGATATACCAAATAAAAGGTGTATTTCTTCGGCCATTTGCCAATTTATAACGTGTCTTCCCGCCACGCTCGTAGTTTTACCAGAATGATTCGGGTATTGACAAGACTTCGGTGGTCGCCAGAATCTTCCTAAAAGATACCTGTGCTTTGGACATATGGTCATGGATGCGACATGAGTTGATGATAAGCCACTGATTCCAGCTCTCGCTAAAATCAATTCGCTTTCTGTAATATCTAAGCATTGGGACAAGTGACAGCTCACTAAATGAGCAGAAATACTAGCATTGCACTCTGATAGCACCACATGTGCGTCAGTGCCCCTACTGGATCCACATTCCGTCTGTAAGATTGCGTAAAAAGAACAACGGTTCGGCAAAGAAGACATTTCTCAACATAATACATCATTGGTTAAAAGTAGCTCGAACAAATATGACAAGGCTTCACAAGGCTTAGCTTGCTACGTAATACCATTCAGTCTGGTTTTAATTAAAAGAAATCTACAAGTTTTAGTACAAATAAACAATGCTAGCAAATCATCGAAGAAAACATAGAGAAAAGTCGCAAAGACATATCCTGGTAAAAAAACTATTTCTGTTTTGATTGGAAATATTTGATTGGAGTATATAATATAGGTTCACAAGTGGAAAAAAATTCACCCTTTCATGTTGTTTGATGCAAATTTGTGAACCTAATTTGCATATTGTACCAATAAAAAATAAATATCGTTTTAAAAAACGTTTTTTAAAATGTTTAAAAAGGCTCAACATGCTTACTTAAAGGCAAAACTGGTATTTAATGACTTGTTTGATATACTCAGTTAGTTTTGGTTCCAAACTTGGTCTTTTTTCATCGCACCGGCAATTATCGGTTTTGCTTAACCTGGCGAAATTTAATGAATTGCCGACTTCTTGTACGGCGCGTAAACAAGAGTACCCACAAATTTTATTTCATAAGTTTGTAGACTGGTGTTAGTGCATTTGAGCTATAATAGACTAAACTCTAGGTTAGGTCCCACTTTCGAGAAAATCGCCTTCAACTGCAGGTATTTTAGCGCCTAACGCGTTTAAGAATTTTAGTATATATATTTAAATAATCATATCTCAGTGAAAATTTTATCAAATTTAATCGTTAAAACTTTTAATTATAACCAAAAGTTATAAAATTCATGTGTAAAAATTTTCAGTTGATTTAAGTTAGTAAAAAATTTTTGGCGGCGCCCGATATGTACAGCTCAATCGCAGCTTTCCCGACGGTGAATTTGCAAGTTTTGAGGTGTCATCGAAAACCGTCTCGTAAAGTACCTAAAAATCCGAATTGATCCAAATAAATGTGATAATTGTTTATTGCATATAATAGTGGACTTTTACTAAGAAAATCAAGAAAATCGGCGATGGGTCAAATTTTGCCTTATCCGTTCTTACGCGGACAGCCTCTTAATTGTTTATAGGACTTTCATTGACTCTATATGAAAGAGCGTATAACTTATTCATCTGCAATTCATTATAACTAAACCCGCAGCGGTAAACTTAGTATTAAGAATTTAATGCATTGGTTTGGTCTGAGCACAGTCACAGACCAGTCACGAAATAGCTCTAATATATATATAATACTTACATATTACACTGACAATCTAGCAGTGCACGTGCGAACACAAACTACAAATCACCTACCTCTTTTTGTCGTTGTCGTCTTATACGGTTTTCTGTCGTAGCTCTTCTTTTACTAGGGATGGTTGAAAAGTTAAAAATACTTGGAATTGCATCAGCCTTTAACCTCCTTTTTCTTTTTTCGCCTGTTAGTTGCTCCATAAGGTCGGATTCGAAGCAACCATCCTCGAAGTGCTCGCTACATACATAGCAATTCTTCAATGGCGGCAGATTTGCTCGTCTTAGACGAGAAATCCAAGCTTTCTGAATTTGTAAATCTTTAGGAATCTTGTGATAGCTAACATCTTTTGTTTTTGTCGAATAGTTAGTGCATTCAGGCACGCAACAATTAACCATTTTTTCGAAAAAGCCACTTCAAACTCTCATGCTTACAGAAAAACTCTACATATCCAAACACACGTTGACGTTGTGACGTCACACCTGAATGCGGTAATTTATCGCGGGCTCAAAGATGGCGGCCACCAGTGCGATATATGCGATGTTTTGAAATTATTTTTTTAGGAACACGGATGCTCTATCCCCTCTAAAAATTGAATTTTTGTGTTTCTCATTTGATGTACTTTCTCTTAAAAATGGGTCATTTTGGGGGGTAAGTTGCCCTTTAACGCAATTTCTGTCTTTTCACAATTAAAAGGATTCTTTCGTTAGAACTCGCTGATTGCTTTTGATATCGAAAAAACACAAAAATTTGAAGGCATTTTGCCGCCAAATTTCCGAAATTTGTAATTACAAAAATCGCGCATGAAAATAAGTCAATTACTTAATCGAATCCTGCCAAGGGCATTGATATTTTTCTCTTTATTCTCTCTACTTAATTAAAATAAAACTTCTACAAGATCCGTATTTGCGCATGTGCGAAACTGAGCGAGCGAGGTAAGCAGACATACAATTGTGAATTCCATTCTTGTACAAATATATCAATAAATTGTTATGGAATTGAACACATACGACGTTAGATTGATCCCACTTTGGTTTATGTTTCCTTTCATGACTATGCCTTGAAGTAACCTACAATTCTGGACAAGATACGAGAAGTGTTGGTGACTCGAGGAGCTTTGCTTGTTGAAGCTGGTGGCAGGAGAGTTAGAACTCCAACCAGGGAATTTTCATCAAACCTTGTGAACACATTTTTCAAGTCCTGGTAAGACAGCCCAGCCATAGCTATTTTCTCACACATGCTCTTGGTTACAGGATACTCCTTTTATGTTTCATGGTAGAGTTTGCCTTTGAATGTTTGAATAAGTTCGTATCGGTGATCGAGGTACTTGGTATCATTTCTCACGTGTTCGACTGACAGCATGTTTCCGACCAATATTTAATTAGAAAAGTTCACAGAAGAATCAAAGACTATCTTTTTCAAGGCCCTAACGTCTTCGAGTGCATCGTTAGCATCATACGTTTCTTGAAAAAGTGTCTGATAAATAGAAGCTTGATTGCATTTTGACATGGTGCCTTCTCCTAGTCGAAGTGCTGTATGTTTTGTTTGTATGAGTTTCTTCAAAATTGGAAGAGTGTCATTAAAGAAGACAGCGAGAGAGGATAGCTTAAGGCTTTAGTAAACAGGTGAACAGCTGCTGCTGGTTCCATTGCTTTCGAGGAGCCAAAATGATTTTTTCGACAGTCATGTTTTTTAGCTTTACTTCCATTCTTTTTTGCATATGTACAATGTCTACATGATTTTGTTCTAGTTGTAAAATCAAGAATCGTGCCACTTGACAAGCTCATTACAGCCCCCTGATCTGTTGACGAATTGTAAGCCTTTCCTCTATTTTGCCAACCCATATTGTATGAAAGTTTTGTATTTATACAGCCTTCCGAATCCTCTTTTTCACCATTTTGTATGGCAGTGTTCCTCTCATCCAAAAGGGAATTTGTACAACTTTGTTTAGCTATTTTCTCTACAGCTTGACCACCTTCTCTCTCTCTTTTTAAATGTGACTCGATTCATTTTTGGAATACTCATTGTTGAAAGCAAATTATTCAAATGTGTTTCTCCAATTCCACTGTGCAAACTTCCAAGTACAGTTCGTGAAGTTATGTCATATGTAAGTGGGCCTAAGTTACTAAGTTACTGTAAACACAGATGCCAAACCATATTTGTTTTCTCCTCTTATGTTGCACAGTGATAAATTTGCTATAAAAAGAATTTTAGAATGAGTTTATTATAGACTAAAGTACAAATAAGATAGCCATTCAAAACATATTTTATCCTGGTTTCTTGGTACACATTTACTATATCTAGTAATATATAATCATCTCATTGTGTTGATATTTATCATATTATTCTCTTATTCATAACAACATTATTTTCTTTATATTTCATCCCTAGTTCTTTTTTGCATTTGTACTGTTTTGAGTAAAATATTTTAAGAGCGACTGTCCACTAATATCGAGCCAAATCAAGAATCGGCGGCAACAGTGAAAAAATCGATTTTCTTTATTTTTGGTCCAGAGTTAGGTATTAGTGAGTAAGTAAACGTGGTGGGTTTTATTTCTTCAAAAAAAATGTTATCGCTGAGAAAAATCGAAAAAACGATCCGTCCGATATAGGGCCCAAGACGGCACGAAATGAAAGCCATTTTAGGGGTCTCTTTAACGTTATCCTGTAAAGTCGCAACATATTTTCCAGCCTTTTTAAATTGAGATATTCGTTCTTCAACTATTCTTGAACATTTTCATGCAATTTTAGGCTCATGGGTTTATTTATTATTTTTTTAGAGGTCCGTCAAACTCGCTATAATTTGAGTCTGCAAAAACTTCGCTCCGGCACACAAATTCAAAAAATAAATTCTACATGTGGTATAATTCAGAATCTTTCAAAACTTCGGATTCTAAGCAAGTTAATATGGATCTTAAAAGTTCCATCAAAATTAGTTTGGGGAAATTTCCACAGCGGTCCAAACAAGCGAGTGAATAATGCTTGTTTTTAGAAGAAACCGCCCCGTGACTTAAAAACATTGTGTTTGGAGCCTTTGAAATTAGGACGAAAATCAGTCTACAATTTTGCTAAAACGGACAGGTTTTAATTTCCAACGACTTTCTTAGTGTTTCTTTGAGTTAACTTCAAAATATCAAAGCTTAAGAATCGAGATTTCCTTTTATTTACTTTGAGTAAGAACTACCCAGTTTCTAATTAGCATAGTGCTTTCAACGAGTAGATTTCAAAATATGTTTTTTGGTCTGAAAACACTCCTACAATTCGACTAATGTCAAAGCAATGTTACAGAAAGACGTTTCCTACTTGCTTTACATGTTTTCTTGCTAATTCTGTACAATTTTACTTCCATTTTCAGAATTAGTTGTGATACGTTTATCGGAACTTGGGATCAGTACTATTGATTGCGTGACCTAACGTCCCGTGGGGGAAGGGGGGCGGGGGGGTGAAAAGCTGAATGTAGCGGGCTTCCAGGTTTTGATACGAGGGAAGTCTCGAATCATTTCTTATTTTCTCGATTTGCGAAGCAATAACAAACTGGCTCCTTGCTGGCCTGACAACTATATTGAACAAAAATGTACCAAAGGATTTTACTGTAGTTACTTAACTACCTCGCTTATACCTGAGGCTAATTTCTAATTTGAAGATCTTGCTTACGTGAATCATGGCAAAAGATAAACCTAAGAATGGGAAACATTAAGAAAAAATACTGAAATTGTCAATTCCTACTTGTCATGATGTGCTCATAAATACCTGGACAAGCGTTTATTTTTTTCTACTTTTGTTTTCCTTTTTTTTCTTTTTTGTTGCCTTTTTTTTTAGTTTTAGTTTTTGATTTATTTTTGTACTTGCGGACAGGTAAAATCAACGAAAAGGCGTTTCAGTCAGAAAGACTTAACTTTTGAGTTCTACATATAAGTTTAAACCGAATCGGTGCGACTTTCTGCCATTAAACCTGACATTCGCAGTTTGCATAAAGGGCCATAATCTTGTCTGTATATGGCTTCTTGCGCTTGACTTGAACATCTGTGGTGTCAATACCAAAATGGAGGCATATTTGCTTCAACATTGCGATGGCAAAAGTCTCCAGTTTTGACTTTGATGCCAAATCACAAATGTTATATGTGTCGATAACCAGTGGGTGCTTTACGGACAGTTCGCTTTTTGCCTTGGCTGCGAATTCTTCAATCTCATACTGATGAATGGCGTTTTCCAGTTCGTCAGCGGTATAATCATCGACATCTTCCTTTGGATCTGGACTCGGAAGCTTCTTCTTTTTAGCTACGCGTGAAAAAAAACTGGTAATCTGCTTGCTTGTCAAGAATTCGTCGCTGTTGAACAGTCGATTGCCGTTGATGTCCTTTGCTGTCATCATGGCTCTAGCAACTGACAAGGAATTTGCTTTCTGTCCAGTAGTTTCTCCTATCTGGAATTTCTTCAAAAGGTAGTCTTTCTGCTTTTGGGAGAATCTTTTTTTACCTCCTAGTGAAGATCTTAGGGCCCATCCCATTGGCAAGGTTTCTTTCTTGTTTTGTGCTGTCGTTCTTCTGTAGCTCGCATCTAAATGAGGGATCCCAATGAACTGTCCTTCTAATTTTTCTGCGTAACAAAGTGTCGCTTTGTCAAAAATGGTCTCCCGCTCCAAAGCAAAATGATGTTTTCCACAATCTAGATGCTGTTCAAGGGAAGAATGTCTCAAGAACGTCATCGTACACCCTTCTTCAGGACAGGTAAACAGTGCACTTGGCTCTCTAGCTTCTGATGGAGCACTGAGTGTTTTCTCTGTGGTCGTTATTACTGATTCAACGGATTTGGGAGTTTTAGATTTGATCTGTGTAAATTGACTATCGCTGGTTTCAATCAACGTCAGGGATGGTATCTGTGAGTCGGTGGGTAGTTGTAGATCTTTGGATGATAGAAGTTTACCTGGTCCAATTTTGTATGCCTTCCAGATACGAATCCCATCTTCACAATACTCTACATTAGATACTTGACTGACACCATCCAGTTTCAATGTTGGCATATCTGGGATGACGGGGGATCCAGAGAGGATGACGCCCACAGCAGGAACTCCGCCTGACGATAAGATTGCTTTTTTCATGTGCTCATGAGAAATGATATCATTGCCTTCATTGAGGTGGATTCTCATATGGGACTTGATGGTAGCAGCCTTTCTATCACAGGCTCCCTTTCCTCCCTGTGGATCTGAGAAGTCCATGCGCTTGATTGCAACACCATGACAACGGCCTAATAACTTTGCATAAAAAATGTTCGGACCGTTGCGATAGCATCCAGCGTTGTCCTGACGGTAAAAAACTGAGCGTAGTTTGGGCATGATGACTTTAAGCCTTTCAATGACATCTGACATTATAGCCAGAATGACGACGTATTCCTGACTACATGACTCAAAGATGTGAACAAATGTTAACATTTCTAATTGACCATCTTTGCCTCGTTTAGTCGCTACTGTGATGTGCCAAGACATGCCACGTTTGGCAAATCAGTCTTTCTGACTCTCTCTAAACTTTCTTGGAATGAATTTCATGGCCCAGTCTTGGGTTAGAAAAACGGACGTCTCATCGAGGACTTCTAAGATGTCTACTCTAGCCTCATCTTGGTTAACATAGCGCAGAAGATGTGATTTCCATGCTCCAATGTTTGTTTTGGCCTGTCGCACACGGAAAGTCAGCTCTTCCTTTGTATCTTCAAAGAGATTTCCCGACTGCTCTTTTAAAGCTTCCTCTATGCACATGACAGTGTCGGTTAGCATAGTACACCGATCACATGAGCTATCGTGCTGGTGATTACACTCTGACTGATAATCTGAATCACCAGGGTCACTCAAGGCATACCGCCTACAATGATCAGCCACCGTCGAACTCTCAGATATGTGCACCTGCAATTTATATTTAAAAATATCCATCACTGAATTAATTTAAATTAGCCTTTAAATAAAACTAACCGAGGGGATGTTTGGTTTATCTTTAATGCTCTAGCTTTGATTCTCTGTTGTTGATTTTATTTGTACTGGACAGCGAAGGTCCGCTATATTAGAGTTTCAGTATTGTGTGTAAGGTTACTCTAAGTACGTGAATCCGCGTGAATTGCGCTATTTTAAAACATCTGCTTTGACCGCGGAGAGACTCCCTAATCGGCCTACGCGGTCTTTGTACCGTAATGTGATGTTATAGCGGTTACCTTGTAGTCAGTTTTCAGGTAGCGTTTTCCTGCTTTAAGGCGATCTTGTTGTTGTTTTGCCCAGGCCATTCCTAAACCGATGTCTCCTAGTATTTCTGTAACGCTTTCTAGATCGTCAAATGCCTCTGCACCTGTCGAACTTATGTAGTCCAAACCCTGAAGCGAAGTTCTTAAAGAAGCAGGACAGACCATAAGGATACGAAGCAAAGTACTGCGACTCAAGGGCGTAAAGGCTGACTCCCGACAGAATTCCTGGTACTGTTGAATAACCCTTTCGGGAATGATCGTACGAATTACGTTTGGGACCTTGACTAGCTGATCAGAAGATAATTTTATGGTTTTCTCTCCAAAAGGTAAGTCCTGGATGATGTGTGGACTGGTAACGAAGTTAATAAAGTGGTCGATCTTGCTTTTTGACACCGAAATTCTTGACTGAGGTGAGAGTGGGACAGGTTCTCCTCTTCCGTAAAGTAGGCAGTGACGTTTGGCCTCAGTATATCGATACTTTGTAAGATCTGGAATCCATTTACGAAGATTGTTTAGACTGACCTTGTCCGCCATGATAGAGAGAATTTGTCTTCGAGTACCCCAACTACCTGCAGTATTGTAACATTCGGTCAGCGCATCCAAAAGAATGGTATCCATGTCTTTAAAGTTTGCTACATCATCAGAAAACCGCTGGCAAAGGGCTGTCGAAGAAGAGACTGACTGCCAGAGAAAATCAGCATCACACGGGGCAATTTCTTCAAGAACGGCTGTTACTCCTTGGTATGCTTTGCGTGTATAATATCGCTTGGTCCTGTCACTAGCATTAGACCGAGGCGTAGTTAGGGTGTGTCTGACTGGACTGACATCTCTGGAACGCAAAAAGCTATTCAGTTCTTGTAAAGGATTTCCAGATGATTCCTCCAAGCTGTGCTATCATCAGAGGGCAAAAAAAGGCTCCCACCAGGTGTTACTGGGTTTAGATGTGGTTGACCGGTACTTTTTGCAGTCAACGGGGTGCTGTGGGCGGTTGGGGTATTCATTGTTACCTCTTTGTCAGTCTCCTATAAAATACAAGTACATACATATGAAAAGTTAATTTTATTTCCTGAAAGACAAGAAAACGCATGGGAGTTATAATTATTTAATAGAAGGGGCGGATCCAGAATGTTTTAAGGGGAGTAATTCTTACAGGGTAACCAATGCCGTTGCCAGTCTAAAATGTTTTCTAATATAAACACTAGTAATGCATTCCCTCGCCACCCCTGGACCAGACCCTCAGGATATGTGCTAAAACCACGCCTTTATTTAATGCTACGAAAGACATCGACTCACCAAGGACATACACTTCATCTTTGCTTGAACAGTGTAATCGTCTAGAAGGACCCTGCATTCCCGGCATATTGCTGTATAACAATGAAATATTCACATGGCATGATTTCAGTATATCAGACTTTATGGCGTCAAGTTAACGTCTTCATTTGACATTGCTTGAATTTTCACATGCAGCTATTGCAGCATGCAATTTAGCGGGAAAAACATTTATTTTCATACTGAATTGGCTTTATTTCATTCCTTAGTACACAAAAAGAGTAACATATATACTAACCTGAACCTACGGGAACAAAGACACCCGTCATCTGCAAGATAGTATTCGATTTTTCTTTGCCGATCCCGCGATCAGCTTTGGGCCATTTTGCTTTCTTTTCGCCATGCCTTGACAGCTCCTGAGGAACTCGGCAGCGCTGGGAACTTCTGCGCCAGCCTATACCTAACAATGAACGATGACCTGGACAAATTGTCAACTCTGCAATATTGTCTGGAACCGAGAATATCGAAGCTCGAGCCAAAAGTAGTTCAACCTCAGATACGACATCCTGTATACCAAAAGCTTTCTTATGTCCGGATATATCCAATTCACATGAACTAAGTGGTATCACGACCATCTTCTTGTTTCGATCTCTGGGATCATAACCGCAATTTCCGCCTACGATTTTCTTAAATGAACAGCTGACTTCCATTCCTAATCCCTCATGAACGAAAGCCGCTTTATTAGGAAGTGCTAGTAAACGTCATTTTCCCATGTCACGTGGTTGAACGCTTGTCCAGGTATTTATGAGCACATCATGACAAGTAGGAATTGACAATTTCAGTATTTTTTCTTAATGTTTCCCATTCTTGGGTTTATCTTTTGCCATGATTCACGTAAGCAAGATCTTCAAATTAGAAATTAGCCTCAGGTATAAGCGAGGTAGTTAAGTAACTACAGTAAAATCCTTTGGTACATTTTTGTTCAATATAGTTGTCAGGCCAGCAAGGAGCCAGTTTGTTATTGCTTCGCAAATCGAGAAAATAAGAAATGATTCGAGACTTCCCTCGTATCAAAACCTGGAAGCCCGCTACATTCAGCTTTTCACCCCCCGCCCCCCTTCCCCCACGGGACGTTAGGTCACGCAATCAATAGTACTGATCCCAAGTTCCGATAAACGTATCACAACTAATTCTGAAAATGGAAGTAAAACTGTACAGAATTAGCAAGAAAACATGTAAAGCAAGTAGGAAACGTCTTTCTGTAACATTGCTTTGACATTAGTCGAATTGTAGGAGTGTTTTCAGACCAAAAAACATATTTTGAAATCTACTCGTTGAAAGCACTATGCTGATTAAAAACTGGGTAGTTCTTACTCAAAGTAAATAAAAGGAAAACTCGATTCTTAAGCTTTGATATTTTGAAGTTAACTCAAAGAAACACTAAGAAAGTCGTTGGAAATTAAAACCTGTCCGTTTTAGCAAAATTATAGACTGATTTTCGTCCTAATTTCAAAGGCTCCAAACACAATGTTTTTAAGTCACGGGGCGGTTTCTTCTAAAAACAAGCATTATTCACTCGCTTGTTTGGACCGCTGTAGAAATTTCCCCAAACTAATTTTGATGGAACTTTTAAGATCCATATTAACTTGCTTAGGATCCGAAGTTTTGAAAGATTCTGAATTATACCACATGTAGAATTTATTTTTTGAATTTGTGTGCCGGAGCGAAGTTTTTGCAGACTCAAATTATAGCGAGTTTGACGGACCTCTAAAAAAATAATAAATAAACCCATGAGCCTAAAATTGCATGAAAATGTTCAAGAATAGTTGAAGAACGAATATCTCAATTTAAAAAGGCTGGAAAATGTGTTGCAACTTTACAGGATAACGTTAAAGAGACCCCTAAAATGGCTTTCATTTCGTGCCGTCTTGGGCCCTATATCGGATGGACCGTTTTTTTCGATTTTTCTCAGCCATAACATTTTTTTTGAAGAAATAAAACCAACCACGTTTACTTACTCACTAATACCTAACTCTGGACCAAAAATAAAGAAAATCGATTTTTTGCTGTTGCCGCACATTGCTCGATATTAGTGGACAGTCGCTCTTAAGTCTTGTCTTTATACTTTTGTTATTAGAACATTTTCTCTTCGACTATAGTTTTGATAGCCGACTTTTGAAGCGCATTTAGATCAAGAATACCGAGCTTTGAAGACACGAGGCCAAACACTTCTTCTACCGATGCCATCTTAAACGAGTTGATAATGCGAGACCATAGCTGCACGGTGATTGGTCAAGTCAAAAGTCCGCGAACGGTTTTCTAAATATGTAACTCGTCTTGTGATTGGCCAAACAATGAGAAAGGAATGTAGTTCGAATGCAAGCAGCCGTTTGTGGGGAGGGAACGTTGCATGACGACCGACACTAAAAACGGATGCGAGGGAGACTACCTCTACTCCATCTAAGCGCAACTCCATCTTTAACTGCTCACTAATCTTTGCCGAAATAACAGCCGCCGAATGATCCCGACTATTGGTTGACCTTTCAGAGAAGTCTTGCTCGAATATGCTCTTTATCTCAAGTGGATTGAAGACCTCCCTTGCTTGAACGTTGATAACAAACTTTATGTGAACAATCTCAATGTTAGCTACCTCGCGGGTGACGATTCGGTAAGAGGTGAATACACCTTTCTGGTATTCCTGCGCTTAATTGGTTGGAGCAACTGGACCATCTCAGTAAACTTCTTATAGCATATGGATCGTCTCCCTTCCCAAGGATGACTTTTTTAGGCTTGAGTGCTCGAGGTCATGTACCTCGTGATAAGGCGGTATCTTTGTATTTTCTTTACATGCGGCTACCTGCTTGCCGTTTCTGGTCTTGTAATCGGATTCATCTTCGATGGTATGCACTCGCGTGAATATGTCTTTGGCAGCTCGATTTCGACCTTCTTGTCTAATCTCTTCATCACCAGTCCTTCAATCTTCTACACAGGGATTTGTGCATTTCCAGAGCATAGTGTTCAATTTGAGGTTCATTTCTTGACCACGAACACCGAATGGCTGCGGGCAGTTAACAACTCGTTTTTACGTGACACTAAGCTAGCCAAACACTCATAAACTCTATTAAAAATTGCCTTAAAGGCCTTTATTTGGTTGATATTTTTGTCATTCAATGTATTTTGAATTTAAAAATCATTGAGCGGGCGAATTTTTGTATTTCAACTCATTTGAACAATTTCCTGTTTACTCGTGCTACGAGCTTAAAATGGATAACAATTATTCATGATTAGACTGCGTGGACCCTCTCTGCCTTTCTGTTAACATATCCTTGAATGCTTGGTTAAGTTGCGAAAAGAGTGTTACAATGGAATCACGATCGGGATGCTGATCTTGGAGGTCTAAGATACAAAGCTCCTTCGCTCTAACTAATGTTGGATCTTGAACCAACGGGAGGAACTCTTCTGGTTTGCACTGATCCTCTGGTATAAAGTCAGGATAGGACTGTTGCAATCCACCATTAATGGCTTCAGACCAGAGGGGTATACTCTTAAGATCTGCAGTAGGCGCTGGTTCTAGAATTCCAGCTATGACCCACTCTTCATCTTTCCATAGATTTTTCGAAGTTTTCTTGGTCAGAATAGGTGGCTTGTAAAGATCTAATACAACAGTATTTCCTGAGAACTATATTTCCACTACGTAAGATATTGGATTTATGACTCGCTTTCTTTCTGCTGCCTGGAATCTCTTCTGCTCGATCACCAGATGTGACTGTTTCTTGATTGGATTTAACTTCAACAGGAAGATTTCTTTAGAAACACGCTGATCTGGACGACTCCAATGGGTGTTGACGACTTTAACGCTTCTTAAGTGATAGACTTTGGAGCCTTCCTGTTTAATGGACTTGGATAACTGAGTTGCATTTTCTTTGTTGAGTTTTATGACACTGGGTATCTTAGGTTTTGCCTTTCTTTAAGTTCACACTGTTCACATATCTTCTCCTGAACCTTCTGGTATCTTCCCTGTCATTGACATCATTTGGGCTGTATTCGAGACTGACTGATCTTCTTCATCCTGGTCCTAGAGAGGCAAGTAATGTAATATTAGACATTTGAGTTCTTTATAATATTGTTATATAAATTTTTAGTGCAATTATATCCATACCTGTAAATAGAAACACTCTCAAGTCCAGCACCAAAACAAGAAAGTACATCTAAAACAACTCCACTGAATCCAGCTTCTTTTAATAATTCCAGGTAGCTTGTGATATAATGCTAGAACTGCAATTTCATCAAATGTAATTTTTCCTTCTTCTAGACTGACGTGCCGTGCTACTTTTGCCATTGATTGGAGATACTTTGTTTTCGAACTTGTTAATGCTTTTAAGTGAAGGAAAAACAATGACAGCAATGAACTATCAAAATAGTACAAATACATTTGCACTTATTCAGTCAAGTGAACTCTCAAAAACCAAAACTAAAACCAGAAAATCGTGGAACAAATAGCATTAAAGAGAAGGACTACATAATCTAAAATATCTTAAACCATATACCTCTTATTAACCAGTGCCGAGCACGAAGGCTTTATCATAAGTTATGGACCAAGGTTTTTTGATCAGACTGCCTTATGGTGAAAAAAAAACAAGGTCCCATAAATATTTTATGGTACTGCCTGAGCAATTAAGTTTAATAAGTTATTTTTTGTTATATAACATTTTCCTTGCTTTCAAATAAAATAAAGCAGTGTGCATTATATCTGTTGCTATATGATAAAATATTGTATAGATATCAGAAATACCAGGATTGCCCCAGTGTCTAAAATTCCATATGAATTAAATTGTGAAGAAATCATAGCCTTTACAGGTGAAGATTTCACTATTGTCATGACATTTTTCACTACATTAAAGTTTTCTGAAACAAAATTGACTTTTCTCTCTAAACGTTTCATTGAAATATATATACAATAATGAGATCATACTTACATATTCATGTGCTCACTCTTGAGAGATATTATCAACACTCGAAGATAAAATGTGCATGTTTACATGCCCATGTAATATCCTTCAATTATAATATATATATTTAGGCACTGCCTAAAAGCGGAGCTCCCGATACGGAAGTCACAGGGAGAACAATTTGAATGAAACTGAAAGGTAAAAATAAGATCCAGGAAAAAATATTTAAGTATTTTTTATTGGA
This sequence comes from Actinia equina, assembly GCA_011057435.1. Classification (NCBI taxonomy): domain Eukaryota; kingdom Metazoa; phylum Cnidaria; class Anthozoa; order Actiniaria; family Actiniidae; genus Actinia; species Actinia equina. The sequence goes on from WHPX01000027.1 coordinate 21,136, forward strand.
GATGAAGATAATTTCTCCTAAAATAAAAACCAGATAGTGAAATTGAATCGAAATGCACTACATTTTTTCTTTTTTTTTTTTTTTTGCACGAGTACATACTCTCCCACTTAGGAATTTTGTACACAACTCACCACCACCTCCAGGGGCTAGTTTTGCTCTTGGAAGATTCTTCGATGAAGCTTTCCAAAAAACCGACATTTTTAGGCTTTGAATCTCTTTTACTTAAATAAAACGAATGATAACTAGAGATAATCCAATACAATATGAAGTTTAGTGAAATTTACCTCGGATGGCTTTCATTGAAATCGAAAATATGGAGATTTAGGACAAATCAAGACCAAAAAAACAGACTTGGAAACTAGTTAAGGTGAGCAAAATATAAGCTTACTTTAATAAATACGTCTTTTACAGAACGAGACGAAGTTTACATTCAGTTAAACTTGACAAGAACAACTGAGACAAAATAGAAAATACAGGCAATGCAAAAAGGCAATGCAAAATGACGAATTTCTTTGTCAGTAAATTGGCGTTTGTAAATGTTTTTTACGGCTTTTTAACGTGAAAGTCTAGGTCTTTCTGCAATGACATCTCTTAACAACACAAATTTAAGATCATTGTTATAATCAGACTTGCTCGAATAGCTTAATAAACAGTTGAATATTTGGTGTAAATTTATATTTCATTCAATACTTAAATAAATTATCTGTAGAAATATAATTATTGAATGAAAGTCTTCGTTGTTTTGAAGATGGGACCCCGCGATAGGAGGCGAATCTTTCTTGAACGAAAAACATACGATAGTTGGTTAAAAACAACCAATTTGCTATAGATTTACAAAGCTAAATAAAGGACGAATATTTGTTGTAATATGCTCTTCATGTTATATTTACTCCAACATTAAAACAAATTAAGCTTATCTACAGAAATATTAAAATTTTTGAGGGAAAGTCTTTGATTTGTCGATTCGTCGAGAAAAAATGCTTGTCAAAAAATAATAAATGATTGTTTGCTAAACCACACACCTGAATTCCTGGAGAACACTTCTTAATCCATCTTTGAATACATTTAATTGTCTTTGGTCTATAAGTTGCCCTAAAGCGATTTTTTCTGTGCATTTCGAAGTCCCGCCTGCATTTGCGTTCTCTATATCTCTCTCTGCTTGCCGCTATTCTTTGGTGAGATTCCTTCGTCTTTGCCTTTCTTTTTCACGCCACCAGAGTTTTTCCTATTTCGACAAAACTCTTTTACTATCTGGCCTTTCTTTTTTGGCTTCATTCTCCTCTGAGCTTTCTTTCGACATATCGATTTCGGAAAGGGTTTCCATCGTAAATAGAGTAAGTATAAATATAAATATAAGCTTGGATAAAAAATTGTGTTGTTATCTTTCGGTATTTCTATACGTAATAAAAGCTGTAAAACGATTTTTACAAAAGTTTAATAGCCGGATTTACCTTTATGTGTACCCGGATGTTGCAACGCGTCGACATTCCCGCCAAAAGAAATCTAACCAGCCAATCGGAATGCTTGTGCACACGTCCGGACGGACGGACGGACACCGTACGGACGGAAGTGACGTCAGCCAAGACATGAAAAATCAACTCGATAGTTTACCATTTTTTCTTAGGTATGGTGCTCCGCTCGCTAAAATGTAATCAATAAATAATATAATCAACAATGAATGGAAGTCAATTGAGGGCAATCCAAAAATATCTGCTTATTTAAACTATCTTGTTGTAACTTCATTATTGGTCAAGTCAAGAACATGCCAACGATCCAGCACACAGAATAAATGCAAATTAACTGTCAGCAAAAAAGGCAAAAATATGGGCTCATCTCTCATAAATGCCTATTTATTTGTTATATAAAACACCGTAAATGCAAACATTTTTTATCAGTCTGATAATGAATAATTTGTTTTTTTTCCTACTCACATTTCAAATACATAATATAAATTTCTCAAATAGACAGTATTAAAATATAAAACTGGTTTATATGATTTTGATATGAACTTTCTTACAATTTTATACTTTAATATTGCCTATTTGCAGAAAAAAGGGAAGAGGCATGGACTAAAAAGTGCATAAAATAGTATAACCTTAACTTTTCAGATAAGGTATTCCAAAACTCTGGGTCAAAGACAATTCTTTCGATGCTCATACACATACTGGTATAAATGATGAAATCACACCAGTGCGCCTTTGTGGCTGGAAGTTGTCCTTGGACTTGGTAAAAATATGCATGAATCTTCTTGAGCTTTGGCATATCTTGGACGTTTTCTGCAAAGAACCTTAGATCAGTGCAGGCATCAAGTGAAGTGACATTAAATTTTGTTAGCGGACATTTTACCTCTACTAACCCAAATGGAATTTCACATCCACTATCAATGACTTTGCCATCAGGTGATGCAGCCAAAAATGGGGAGTTTTTCAAAACAACCAAACCACATTTATGCACTGAAACTGGTCTTCTTATTGAGAACATGTAACTCATATTGCTGGAATGCAACTGGCTCATACTTCTTGCCATGTTCTGTGTACCTTGAAGTGAATTGCTTAGGATTAATAAGATTTCCAACTAAAGTCTCGCGATTCCTTTGTCTGATAACAATGGTTTTGAAATTAACATCAACCATGATGTGATTCATTAAAGATTTCTGATTATCATCCAATGTTGCCATGTTATCTATTGCAAAATCATCAGTATCTTGGAGGGGAAATGGGGGGGTAAGTTGTGAGATCGTTGTTATAGTTCACTCAAGGCAGAGTATCTATATTACAAGAATCGGATCTTACTTTGAGTTGATTGATTTTTCTAATAATACCTTATCATTAAAACTAACGTACAGGCATCATTCTTTCGCTATCAGCCATTCGGAAATTATCAGTTATTTTTCTCTCAGAGAAATGGGTTTCCAACCCCTACCCCTAACTGGATCCGTCAGACTAACCTGCTAATGTCTTGGTATAATTCTGTTTTTAGCAACGAACCCAAGACAGAATAAGAAAAATAGTTTAAGGATCAGTTGAATACTTTGCAGATTTAGAAATTGTTTGTGATGTCGTTACGTGAATGGTTGGATGAATGGAACGATTTTTCAATGGTCATTCCAAAATAAGGTGATCGTCACAACGAAAGAACAAAAGTTTTTACAACTCATGATAAATAGTAATGAAAACATTAAAAGTTAGGCAAGTAAAAATAAAATTTTCACACTACACATCCCAATTAAACACCAACGCAAAGCTTATCTGCTGTGGTGAGTTTAACAACTGTTTTACTCTGAAAAGTAAGAACATGCTTACGATATATCACATGTTGTACGAAATGTTGCTAGGATAATAAGTTCTCATACTCATTAATTATTCATGAGGTAACTAGCCAATCGATTACCTCGTACCTGTACCTGGTCACATGATGTATCTTGAAACTAGGTCAAGTGTCTTAAAGCCGGGGAGGGTTTTGAAATCAGCAGGGAAGAGGTGGGGCTGATGAATTGGAACAAAATAAATTAATTCAGTCGACCAACAACTGGATCAAAATTAATTCAGTCCAAGGACTGGAACAAAATTTATTCAGTCCAAGCATTGAATCAAGTCAATATATAGAAAGATGAAAACAAAAAATTTAATTCATCAAGCATTTATTTCAGAAGTTATTACCAATAAACTATAATCAATAATAGTTGCAAATATACTCAACACTCCGTTTAACAACTTACTTAGATATTAATGAAATTTCAAAACAATTTGCTATCGTAAACTTAGCATTCTCTATAAGTATAAATATAAGTTTTAGCATTCATTCAAGCGCAAGCTAGATTTTGAACTGGTTGATTGTAACATTATAGTTGCCAGATATTTTGATAGGCCCGTCAGAAGAAAAGCTCCAAAAATTAGAACATGCATTTTCATTTAACTGAGCTTCGTGCTCATAACCAGTGATATCATGAAATATAGATTCTAATTCATTGATATCAATTACAGGCATTTCTATATCATTCTTAATATCACTTCCCTTAATTTCATTCTTTGACTCAGATGAAACCTGTTTTGGCTGAGCTGGTGGGTTCAAAATGTTAGAAACTTTTTGCTCCTGCTCCTTGCTCCTTTTTCATATGCCAAAAGGGCATCACTAACGTGACCACTTCTGCTTCTTATAAGCTTTTCGTCAACACTTGCATTAAACAGTTTGCTAACACATGTAACGCGAAGACTATGGCTAGTTTTCCTTTTACTGCCAATTGCCAAGCACAAACTAGGAAGAATTTCATTGAGAGTATGAATTCCTACTACACAGTTTTTGTACGCAAATTTTCCGTCCTTATATGGCTGAAAATAGAAAGATTTTGCTTTAACACGAAGATTGTTTACGAGGTCAAAATACCGATTATAAATCTTAACCAAGCAACGCTCGTGGCTCTCATTGCCCTTTTCGTGGCAAACATGTTTAATCACTCTCGCTTTCCTTTTCAAATCTGCAATGCCACCATGAAATGTTTTGGAAGAATTTTCACGATAAATTATGGTATTATCGCCTTCTATTTCGATATCGCTAATCCTTAATTGCCTATGTTCTTGAGAACGCATGCCAAATAGTTTACCATTATAAAAGTACACTGTATTAAGCAAAATCTTAGCTGTTGACTGGCCTAGTACTCCTTTCTTCCACATCGTCTCTTCCTCTTCTTCTGTAATCACCTCTTTTTCTTCCTTTCCATTAGTAACCCCTTCGGCGTGGACACTTTTCATCTCTGCATCCAGAATTTTTCTCAGTCCAGAAAAACTAAAAGAAAAACGTTCAGTTAGAATAATATAAGGTTTTATTCATGTGGAAAGTAAAGCAAATAAACAGAAAGTTTCTAATTAACTCACCACATGTTAGACTTGTCAAGCATATTGACGTCGTTTCGGTTTTTCGACTCTAGGTGGCGCTTAAGGCTAGCGATAAGCTGATAAAGCGTACGAGCAGGATATGGCGAACCTTTCTTGTTTGCTGCTTCTTCAACAAATTTGCCAAGCCAGAAGTTTAGGGATGGAACTGTCATAGTTTCCCATGCCTCAATATCCAAATTTTGAATGCTCTCTAGCGAGACATCCATGGAGGTAGACTCCAAACTTGCCACTTTGTTTTCTCTACTTTGCCTACATTCTTCAAAAATATTCACAGCCCAGTTATTCTTGTAACGGGTTGAAATTGGCACAGCTTTTTGCAAAAGTTATTCTTCTTGGGCTTGACTTTTCAGTTTTCGAAAGCGTTTTAAAGGTAGAAGCTCCGCTTCTTCATCGCTGTCTCTTTGACGAGAAGCCATGTTGAAATGAATACGTTCAGAGAAAAATAACTGATATTTGAATAAGTAATTCAGATAGCATTTATCTTAAGAAATCCCAAAGGACGAAAGCAAAATAAAATCCATTACAAAACAAAAGATTCTCATTATTACAACTAGGTGAATGGAGCGAAGATCATATACAATGAAATAAATACAAGATAAAAACAACATCCCTCCCGAATAATTAATGAGCATGAGAAGTCATTTCAAATCCTCCAAATCGGACTGGACGGGATTTCAAAGTCCTTGCAATTAGTTCCAGACTGCAGACTGGAACTAATTGCGCGGACTTGAAATCGCGTCCTGTCCTCATTGTCGGATTTGAAATATTAATTCACAAACCATGAATTTTGCTCATCTATGTTTTGACTTTTCAATCAGTCCATCAGTGTATGCATTTTGCAACCTGATAGCGACAGTTTTAAGTAATGACTGACATAGATAGATAGATATTAACGTGTCAAGAAAATAACTAGCTGAGGGAAAACCCTCACTAATAGGGGACACCTAACGTATAATAATAAATTCAAATCATAAGATATATTATGATATTAATTAAGACTAAAATGTTATTCAATAAAGTGCTAAAACATTATTTCATAAATATAAATATAAAATATATAAATATTCTAATCTTTTGATAATAATATAATAAAAATCCTAATCAGCCTTTCAACTGTTACACAAAAAGCACCCTCTACATCCGTCGTCAATTAAATATGTCAGGCTTTTTTTACGGATGCGATTTTTAAAATCACCTCAATATTTCCTTAATCTGTCTTTTTTGTTTAATTTGATTCACAGTATGGGACCTAGATATCTAAGGGAATGCTTTACAAACGTGACTGAGTTAAATCTAGGTATGAGAAAATCTGAGTTTCTAAGGCTGTAACAAGAATCACGAGATTTAAACATGTTAGTAATAGCTTCGAAACACATCTTGGTGTGTTTAACTTTATACATCAGAATACAAATGGCTTGAAGACGTCTATTTAACAGTGTAGGCAGATTCGCCATATGCAATAGCTGGAATTTGTGTCCCTATAAGGAGTCCATAATCCTCTTTCCTGGATTCTCTCCAGCCTGCGAGTATTACTAGCCCTACAAAAATTGTCTTACTAGATGGCAATATGTTAAATATGGTAAGATGGCTGTTTTTAAAAGTACTAACTTTGCAGTGGTGGGAATTAAGTTTTTTAGTCTCGTGATTACCCCCAACCCTTTTACTTGCCTTCTAACATATATCATTCATGTGCTCATTAAAATTTAACTGATTATCTATTGTAACGTAAATTTTCAACGTATCAGACGTCTTAATGATCCTACCATAAGTTCAAGCTAGTTTTATCTTCTGTACAACTCATCTGTTCGTTCTTACTACCTTATTTAATTTGATTGTACATAACCTGATATTTCTTCAAGCTTCCCTCATAGAGATTATGTTTGTACCACTCAGTACAACAAAACGGAACTTATGAAATGTTCGTGCGATGTTTTCCAAATCCTACATGATAATTTCTTTAAATCCTTGATATTTTGTTTTTTATGAATTGGGGATTCTTAGGAGTTAACAGCTTTTCTACAGCACATCTGAATCGCGCGCACTTTTAGTTTTTTTAATTTTCGATTTTTCTCGATTTTCTTGTGTTGAAGACTTTGATTTTAATAAGATATACATTAGTACAAACTTCAAACCAAGAGCAACAACTGCTATAATTTCTAAAATGATCCAGCAAACAGAATATTGTCAACGCAACGATTGAAAATGTTCAGTTTGGTGATCACGAAACTGTATCGAAGCACCTTAAAGTCGTCAGTGTTCGTGGGTTTGTTTCAGTGACATCCTACCTAGATTAGTTAACAAAGTATTTGTAATCGAAACATTTAAAACTTTCATTTCTAGCTCGTGAAGAGCTATTGGAGTGGCTAGATTTCGCATTTTTCGGATAGCGCTTCTCGGCCAATCGTTTTGGGTAATTCTCGTAATCATGGAAATCATTGTATTCTCCAAGTGACGTCACTGGAAGAATCCACGTACGTTGTTTGTAGAGTAAGCCATTTTGGATTTTCGATCAATTCATAATACCTTGTAATCAGCAGCATATTTTGAGTATTCTTAACTAAGTTTATGCTCTTTTTATTGGACCTTTAGATATGAGATTGTCAAATTTATCATCGCGTTGGGAGAAGAATCCCAAAACAGCCCGGTTTGTCATATATTGGATCGATTAGACTTGGCCCAGATAATCTCAATCGTAGAAAAATTTCGTAACCAGAAATTCGAAAAGATAGGATTCTAGCCAATTTGTAATAGATTTTATCATTTAAAGTGTATTCTTTCTTTCTTTTTAAATATTTTCTTAGTCATATTTGTAATATATATATATATTTTCAATTTTTTATTGCGAATTAAGTGTAATACAAATGTTATGTTATCTTATCTAATCAGAAGCCAATAATTTAAGAGAGAATTCTCTTTGTATTCAAGCAGTGAGCGCCTTGAAGAAAGGCTGTTGTACAATCTCGTTATTCAGAAAGTTTAACTTGTTTGGAAGTGGAGATGACCGATGAGAGTGGAATCAAAGTGTTAACGCAAAGCAAAAATGAGGTTTAGGCCTTCATTTGCTTATTTTCCATAAATTCTATAAAAAAAGGGCTGATAAAGCAAGATTATAATACAAATGCAATAAACATCTTTGTGCAATTGAAAATATCGCATCAAACATGCATTTTATCATAGTACATCAGTTTCTAACTGTTTAAAAAGGTTCGAGTGTTAACCCAAAACGAAAATTGGGATCAAAACTCATACGAAAGTCTTGTTTTCGGCGCTTTTTGCCATTTTTGCTCGTTAAAAAAATCATCTTAATTGATAAAGACAATGTTTTTGCACAAAACATAACTCCGACTATCACCTTACTCGGATCACAATATCGATGAAATAGTCACCAAGTCTAAAATAGTAATTATGACGCACATACCTCAGTAGACTGCAATTTTACTGATTTTAATTTTGTTTATTTAACCCATTACACACTAACATTCAATTTTCCAATAATTTACAAATTTCTCCTGATTGGATTGCGCTGATTGGTATTTCTTTATCATTAATAACAGGACATAAATATAAAGCTGACGACAACGAGCTCGCGCTCTTTCCGTTGGTTGTTTTGATCACGTTGATTGTTTTGATCACTTTTGTTATAGTAAAAAAAAAAACGCATCAGTTTTCTGTGTCTGTTCTCTTAATGCCCTCTTAAAAATTTCATTACATTTTCAAAGTCGTTTGCGGATCCACATAGACAAACACATAAAAAGCTGATGTCTATTTGTTAATTGTACTCCAGGTTTATTTCATCCCCCCTAGCTATAAAAGATTATCTATATATTTCATATTTTTATTCTTTTCTTCTTTAAATTAGTTGACAACGATGTTTTAGTTTTGTAAAACAGTGTAAACATCGTTCTATAGCTAGTTTAATTTCATCACGAACTATGGCGTAATATTCGAACAAAATATGCCTGATGAACTGTGGCAAGCTTTTGTTGATGTAGCTGTACGTTACTTTTCTCCTGCCTTCTTGATGTTGTCTCTGAAACGCCAGCATGGCTCAACGACTCAAAAGGCTGCCTTTTAACTCCTTCGTATTAGAGATACCTATTCATCGGCAAGCAACATTCCCTGCCTTTCTGGCTTTGGAAATGTAACGTAGCTATGAGATGGTAAGCTTCTGGGCTCGGCAAAGTTCACTCTCTTATCGGATCTTGCTTTCTTAGACATCGAAAGAACTTTGCATCCTGACCAAAGTTCTTCAAGATTTGCATCTCCACAGAGTCGGCGAAGATATTCTATTGATTTGAACTTGCGATTGTTATTTAAGGAAAAGGTATAAAGTTTGGAGAATTATTATGATTATGATTATGATTATGATTATGATTATGATTATGATATGATATGATTATGATTATGATTATGATTATGATATGATTATGATTATGATTATGATATGATTATGATTATGATTATGATTATGATTATGATTATGATTATGATTATGATTATGATTATGATTATGATTATATTATGATTATGATTATGATTATGATTATGATTATGATTATGATTATGATTATGATTATGATTATGATTATGATTATGATTATGATTATGATTATGATTATGATTATGATTATGATTATGATTATGATTATGATTATGATTATGATTATGATTATGATTATGATTATAATTACACCGAGCAGAGCCGATGAAGTCATGTTCTGTACGTGTCTTCTGTTTTAATACTTTTCTCCTTGAAACACAATTAGTTTAGTCAATTTCATGTTTTAAGTCCTAATAAGTTTTGGGTCTTTGATTCGCTCAAGTATATTCATATTATTCCTGATTTGTGTTGTCTGTTCGTTCTGTGGGAAAGACCTCGTCACGGCATGCCGCCATTCATGGCGTTGTAAACAACGAGTCAACCAATCAGAACCAGGTCGTCTTAACAGTGTAAAATGGCAAGTACCCGTTATTCATTCTCCAGGTACTGTTGCAAGTTCTAATATTATTAAATGCTGCTGTGGAAAGCGTTTTAGAGGCAAACCTCTACGAAACCATCCTAAAAATAACATTTTGTTCTATAGCCGCTATGTCCTCTTGAAAATATCCTGGCATCTGACTCTCGCTGATTTATCTAAAAAACAGAAAACCTCGATTCTGAAGTGAACAAATATCTACGTAAATGGCTTTAGCTTCCTGTTTCTGGTACACTTAGTAACGTCTTGCTCGCACGCAACATGTTTGGTCTGAATATCTGCCCTCCTTCGGTCAAATTCATTTAGTGTCAAACAGTCCTTCGGTAACGCATTAAAAAATAGGCGGTCGCAAACCGCATGTGTCTACTGCTAATTAAGAAAGGACATATGCATTTGCAAATGTCGGTATTTCCGAATTGTAACCGATGTAGAGATGACGCATTTTTAAAAGCAGGATTGTCATCTTGGACTGTCTTTGTTCTTCGCTGTTCGAGACTTCAAGTAAGTAAAGTGCTTTTTTTAAATATATCAATATCATTTATCACAACTTTCATGTAGTATTACTATACAATAAGATGAGAGGTTTTGTAAGTGTTATTCCAATTTTTGGCCAATGTTTTTGCCGAAAACAAAGCTGCCTGACTTAAAACAGGGCTTCAAACAATGAACTTTCTCAACCAATGAAAAGACCTATATTGGAAAAACAAATGCTGTTTAATGACATACATCACCCTCTTCGGAGGACTTCTTCGGAGGATGATTGAGCCTCTTTGGAGGATATTTAAGAGGCATGTATCCACAAGTATCGCGATTCACTAAATAGTTTCTTATATTTTGAGACGACAATATTTTGTGGTATTGACGTCTCAAATTTTGATTGGCTATTACGAGCGTGTTATGACAGCTCATTGTTCTTGTCAGCCAATACGAAACAAGATGGTGCTGAGTAAAAATTATTTTATTCAAGCAAAGTTGAAATCAAATTCGTTTACATTTTGAACGTTCTTCATCAAACTCATGAAAATTCAGGTTTATCACTGGGAAAAAAGGAGGGAAGCTAAAATATGGTAAGTTTTTCTCGATGAAGAAATGTTCGTTTCAAAATATTTATCTTTAAAAGCAGCAATGTTGTTGTGCTTTCAAAAGCGAGTAAATTTCAAAAACGGTTTACAATCGTTTACAATAATTTGGTACTGAGCAAATAAGCTTCAAATATTCATAGTTTTAAACCTTTAACTTACATCCATAAAATTACTCTTTTTACAATGATTTACAAAGTCATTCTTTGTTAACAGTTATCTGAATTTGACAGTTGTTTAACGTTGAATTATTCAACAGGTTGGCAGGGAGAACGTGCTTATCCTTCTCGTCGCTAAGATGACTGCAAGTTTCTACTACTGTGGAGGAACTCTTAGAGCTGTGAATACTGCCAGAGGAATTATATGCCAGTAAATCACACATAATCTTTTGAAACAGTAATGATGAAAAGGTAAATTATACATTATAAATTATAATCTTTTGTGTTTCTAAAGAGTTGTGACTGTATGACTGGATTTGCATGGCCAGTCAGTTCTGAAATCGTCAGAGGATCAAAGTGCCCACGGAGACCCTGGATTGCCGTTTTTGTTCCAGAGGATTTTGTGAAGTTTCCCTCCTGTTGTATCCCAGCTATTGATGACATTCTCTTCATTATATTAGCAAGTCCATCCCGCTTTAAAGGTAGCTTTTTATACCAAACATTTCCTTGTGGATTGTCAATAGGCTGGAGGTAGAATGCTGTGGTTCCTTCTTGTCTGTGGCTTAGATACGCTTCGAGAGCAAGGTAAGGATCCCTTACATCAACTTTTCCATTGAATATTTTGTTGTTATACTTCCGTCTAGACTTTGGATTCTCGTTTTCTCCATTTCTGGTTTTTGTAGATCGCTCAGTGTATTCATAGAAGGTCCCTCTATTGACGAAGTCTCCAACTTGACAATTTAACTGCTCTTGGCGTCCTCTCATTCCCAGCATGCTGGTGTTATTCCACCAAACTAAATGCGAGAGCTTTCTTGGGGTTTTTATGCCAACCGCTCCGCTCTCCCACAACTTTTCGATTTGTGTGACATCCAAGGGATGAGCTGCATTCGGTCTGTTGCCTTTGCTTTGAGCTTTCAGGTCTTTTTTCTTTGATGCTAGCTTTTTCTTGAGATCTTCATCCTCGCCTATGTCAAACGTTTCTCCTGTTTTTCTTTCTAGAAAATATCGCCTCAAACCATTCCTGTAGGTTTGTAGTGTAGATGGTTCGTATTCCTGCCCAACTCGGTCTTTTCTGGTGTCCCTTATCTCTAAGAAGAAATGCTTTAAGAGGTAGCTGGTTGTGGTTTTGTTTACATCTGACAAGTTTACATCCTTATTGTACCGTTCACGATACCATGCTTCAAAGCGGCGAATGGCCACTTCAGTCCCTTTTTTGGTATTTGCAGCAGTTTGGTTTGCTTCAAATTCTTCAATTTCATCATCCTCAAGAACAACAATGCTAGATTTTCGCTTTTTGTCGCCCATTAATTCTTCGTTGACAGAAACAGAGGCAGCTGAGTTACGAGCTGTGACATTTGATGACTTTGATATGGTATTTAAAGGCTTTGAACCGGAAGGAGTAGTAATTTGAGATGAAATTTGAAAATTTGGAAGCTCCAAGTCGTCCTCAGTCCAAGTTGGTTTCGGAAACATATACATTTTACATCTCTTTCAAGTTTTCTTGCTACGTTTTTGTAAATAAAAAAAAAATTCTGTTCAAAACGACTGCATTGAAAAAGTGCTTGCGTGATCGATTATTGTCATAGAAACAGGAATTTTCACGTTGAGAGAATTTATTGTTTCATCATGAAAACTGAACATTTTCATACAAAAAAATTATATTTTCTCCCAACTAGCCGTCAATATTTTGTGGTATTGCCGTCTCAAAATCGTAATTAGTTTATAGAATCGAAGAAATTCAAGAATTCGTGGCAAGGGTCAAAAAATCAAATTCGCTCTTGTTTTGAAGTTAGATAGGCCATTATTAGATATGAATCACTGGGTAGTTGGTTTTCGAAAATATTATTTGAACTTTCTTCTTAATGTATCACCCTTTTTCGTTCATTGGACTGGATTTCACACTTATTGGGAAAGGGACAAATTTTTGGCGAGGGAAAATATGAGGCCTGTGTTTACATATGCTAATTAGTAGCCTCAAAAGAAAAAAAGATTTAACCATGGGCAAGTTCTCTGATTGAAATAATATTTATGCTGCAAGTTGAGGAAGAATAGACCTCTTCAAAACTTTAAAGATTGATTTGGGAAAAATAATTCTGACTGCATAGAAACCTGTTGAATTTGGTTGAAATACATACAAAAATCACGCTTCCCGAATCAACGCAGGACTAAGGATTTTCGTAAAGATTGCCATGAAATTTACCCTGAAAACTAAGAAATTATTGTTCGTGCAGTTGTTTGAAAGTTCAGTGTGGTTAAGTAATTTTTTAAGCTCCATTAGAAGGGTTTTAAGATTGTTGGTATATGAGCAAAAACGCGATCTTTGGTGATTGCGTGACGAGGTTCCACTTTACTTTAGAAGTTTGATTACTGTAACATTCACTCTACAAATTACGATAGAAACGTTCTTTAAATAGCTTTATAATCTAATTTTAGTCGAATAAGTTTTGGATCGATTAAAAAGTAGTTTCAACAGTTCGTTTATATATGCATAAATCACGCCGCCTAATGATTACTTGACCCAAGGTCAATGATTTTTAGAGCAACTGATTGCAAATGTTGTTGAGGTGGTTGTCGTACACACTTAAACCATGATGTTTAAAAACAAACATGCAAGAGATTTTCATACTACGTTACTCGATGGCAAAATTAAAGTTGGTACAAAGAAGGAGGAAGTGAATTCGCAAAGTAGTATCAAATTGCGAAAGTGGGAATAGGCAAGGAAGATAACGGGGAGATGTTTCCGGGTAACAAAACAAGTAAGCAGATTGCAGGTGTCAAGATTCTTAATCTAAATAAATAATACAAGGAATTTCATTGCTATTTGAACTCGACATCTTAGAAATTTTTATATCGACGAAAAAAGCCATACATTGAACTTTAAGATTTTGAAAAAAATGGTCAAATAAGATCGAAATAAACGGCCAGTAGCACCAGCCCAAGGGGTGACTTTGTCACAAAATTCAGCTCTAATTTGGCTTTTAAAGAACATTTCTAGTTGTAAATCTAGTACAAAAAACAGTTTGATAGATGGAGGAACCATGTAAATATTCTACTCGAGTTAAATGAAGGAATCATTCACAAATGAATTAAACATGACAGTGAATCAATGTCATATAATTTTTAACCATCTAAACATCACAATTAGTTACGGTTTTTCTTTCGGCTTTTTCATCGACCCAAATCTTATTTGGGAAAAATAAGATCATAAGCTATTTAAAGAACGTTTCTATCGTAATTTTTAGCGTGAATGTTACAGTAATCAAACTTATAAACGTAAAGTGGAACCTCAGTCACGCAATCACCAAAGATCGCGTTTTTGCTCATATACCGACAATCCCAAAACCCTTCTAATGGAGCTTAAAAATTTACCAAACCACACTGAACTTTCAAATAACTGCACGAACAATAATTTCTTAGTTTTCAGGGTAAATTTCATGGCAATCTTTACGAAAATCCTTAGTCCTGCGTTGATTCGGGAAGCATGATTTTCGTATGTATTTCAACCAAATTCAACATGTTTCTATGCAGTCAGAATTAATTTCCTTAAATCAATCTTTAAGAGGGGCTCTCCCTAAGGATCGCCTATACTTATGCAAGATAGAAAAATCGAAAAATTTCAAACTCTTCCCAATTAAAGGTCTTTGGTAGCTAGTTCTAGAAATATGATTATCGGTTGGTTCAGATCATTATTTTTTATTTGAGAATTTTTTTTGTATTTTGAGCTCCAAATGCCCGGGAGAACGACTCAAATTAAGGGATATTTCGTCAGCTCGCAAAAAAATATATTCTCCTAATTCATAAAACTAACGCCACAGCACAAAAGAACTGTCTTTTGCCTACCATTTGCATTTTTCAGATTTAAAATTGGTTAAACACAAAATGTTTCCCAGATTTTTCATAATAACCTGTGTTAGCGGTATTTAGTCACGCGAAAATATAGGCATGATTCAGAAGTCAAAAATGCTCCTTGGTACATGGCTTTGACATGAAATTTTGCCCTCTAAAGATCAGTCATCACCTCTTCTTTGATTTTCTAAAATAAAATTTTTGGGTAAATAAAATGTGGAATTTTTCGAGCTTCAAATGTGTAAGGCATTTGTAGCAAAATGCATGCCCTCTTGACCCCGGCCTCGTAACGTCAGTCGTCAACAACTGTCCTATATTTTGATTTAGACCAGTGAATCTTTCGGTAATCATTAAATCACAGTCTATCAAGAGAGATAAACGCATAAACGTTTATAAACTTGAACAATGGTACGGTTTTATTGGCAGTCTAAAGGTTTTGGACGTTTGTATTGCAAGAATATATTGTCGTTGTCGAATTTACGTTACCACAAACCTGAACTTTTCTTGGGATGGAGCATGTAGTTTCGGTTATCTTTGCTAAATGCACAGGTACTTAATAAACTAGGATGTTCATTGTCTTTTTGTGCGTTTTAAGATGTTTTAAAATTTACTAACCTCATAGCTCCTATGAAACCCAAATCATGTCACTATCCCAATCAGATAAACAATCTTATCGTCATTAAATCGAGCCGACACAGGCAACCCAACAAATTCGAGGAAGACCGTTCTGTTTTCAAAGTTTATAATTATTTATCATTGCTTATTTATTTATTTTTTTTATTCAATTTTTTACTTCCCCTACAAAATGTTAATACCCCATCTCGTAGGGGAATAGAAACGAGTTGAAAGTGGACAATTATTAAACGTTGGTTACATATTAATATGATGACGGTGTAATCGAGTACTACTAGGTGCAGTTAGCGTTAATATTACAGTCATTCATGAGAGCCCAAGGACGACCTTTTTAATATATTAAGAGGATTGCTTAAAGCTTGTTGTAGTCTACATAAACTTATTATGTAGTGTTTAATAACCAGTTAATTTTTCTGTTCGGAAAATCTCCACCGGTTGCCTCACAATGGCTTCTTGCACGTACTCTACTTTAGTCGGAGGAATTTGTGGTCCTAGCCTTCATAACCCGGCAAACGTCGAATGCGTGACTATTGCAAGTTGCAAGAAAAACATACAAATGCATCTCCAAATGTATAAAGTATCCGATTCTTCGTTAAACTCTGAAGCAAAGCTTCTGTTGGCGAGAGCAGGTAAGGAGTTCAATTTATTCTTGTGTGATTTCGTATTTCAAATGCTCATCGATAGCTTTTTTATGCTGTGCTTTTAAAGGCATTTTTGACCACGATGAATCCCACCTTGGTTTTACAATTTGTCCACGACACAGAGAAATGTTTGGAATCAGGTGGCGATGTAACAAGAAGACCTGCGTTTGTCCAAGTAAATGGTCTGGACATAAATCTGTAAAAGCGGATCGCGGCTTAACCCTTTATCAGTCAAAAAACATTTTTCAGGAGACCGAAGTGCTGATTCCAGTTGCCTCGCGTAAGTTCTTTGCCAGTGTTTCACAATCAGACTGGGTTTTATACGGTACCAGACGACTTTTTATTCATTAAACGATTAGACAACCAGAAGAACGTATCACATCCCAAATTCGTACGGCTCTTAAATGTTAAAACATTTCAATTTCTGTCCGGATTGATTGTTCTGCACTGATTTAAGTGTACACGGAACGCGTATAAACTTTTGAATCTTTTAATTTTCGTCCGGTATCGTCTAAGCCAAAGCCTAGTCATGCTATTAATTTCATGTGAGGTCATGTGGATGAGGAGGGAAAATGGTACCCTGTCTTCTCCCACCTTTAACTAAAGGAAATTAAGAGAACCTAAGAGGTGTTGGTTTAGTACATATAAATTATAAAATACAAATTTTACTTAAATTAATAAATTATCAGTTAAAATTTTGGTAAAAACATCTTTTTTCCTTCCCCAGAGGCATTTATGTCGCTCGTTTTTCAGAGACCTCTAAGCTCTTTTAGTTGCAAGTCAAGTATACTCTTTATTTTTTTTAGCGGTACAAGCGGCAAGATCAAGCAAAGTCCACATTAACTACTTCATCCGAAGGAATGGATCCAAGGCTCCTTCAAACACGTGACCAGGAACCTGCCGAGCAAGGACATCCACAAGAAAAGGAGCATTCCATTGAATCACCTTCTGATGAAAAATCGGTTAGTTAACTTGATTACCTCAATCATACTCATTTTAGAGTGTCTAATTAATTTTCGATTTGCAATTACCCTTGCGAAAACAAATTGCAAAAAAAAACAAACATAAACAGGCGAAAATCTAATGCCCGAATCTAAATAACTAGAAAACTCAAAATCGAGTCAGTAACTGATATTATTGAATAATAGCAGTCTTAATTCGATAAATACAATGTTCATTACATTTGATACCACAGGAAAGTAAAATAATTATAACTTACATTTAATTGCAGTCAACAATAGTAGAGCATGAAGAAAGCACAGAAAGTGATATGGATGAGTTGTCGAAGGCCATGATGAACCTGTCGGTTCTAGATGATTACGTCCCAAAACAGACCACAAGTGATAGCAGTAATGAGAGCTCGAATGGTTTCCATGGTTTCCAAAGGAAGATTAGTCTCAGTGAAAAACGAATGAAGCTGAACGAATTTTTGAGTTGTTGTGACGCCGCCACAAAAATTGGTCCCTATAAGAAAAAATGGGAAGACACAAGTGTGCGCACTAAAAAAAGTCACGTATCCAAAGCCAAAGATCTTGTGGTTGCAGGATTAAATGTCATTGCTCCAGGGGACGCTGACCACTTATGGGAGGCACTAAAATCTTCCAACATTGTAGAAAAAGCTTTAGGAACGATCGAGGAATCGTCATCAGACACAATGTATTTGGAAGCTCTTGCTGAATCTTTCCAGAATGCGGCAACCTGGGAAACACGACGACAAATTCTTTCAATTATGGCGGACATGGTTACATATAGAAGACTTCAACACTATATACCTGGCATTACAGAGTACAGGGTAAAAATGGCTCGTCGACACAGGCTAGAGTATGGTCGTGGTGTACTAGTACAACAAAATAAAAGCACGAGAATGCGGGTCAACCACAGTCAATTAGACCATTTCCTGACGTTCATAACTAGTTCCCATGTGATACAAGATCTTCCTTTTGGTCAACGATACCTTCGACTTTCTTCAGGCAAAGTACTACAAACACCAAATGTAATCCGTACCATGATTCCCAGTCGCCTCGTAGAACAATATCAGCAGTACTGCAGAGAGACCGATTTCAAGCCCTTGGGACGTGCCACAATGCTGCGCATTTTATCTTCGTGCTCTGCCACGGTGAGAAAGTCCTTGCAAGGACTTGACTACTTTGCTGCGGAAGGTGGTAAAGCGTTTGATGACTTGATTCGTGTTGTCGATCGCTTCAAAGAATGTGAACTTTCAAGAGAAACTGCCACCAGTTGGGAGAATTCTTTGAAGGCAGGCAAGCAGTATTTAAAGTCGGACTATAAGGTATGATCTTTAATAGATATAAGTAAAAATATTGATCATTGTCACCTAGCTAGCTATGCAATGCAATTTTTCTCATGCATGCTCCGATGTAGATTTAAGGTGTTGAAATTAAACACGGTGCAACATCGCAAGCAACAAATTTGAATCGGGGTGACACACATTGCAACAAAATCATGCAACATCGAAATTGAAACATGAAATTTGTTGCGCGGAATGTTGCAAGAGTAAAGCGCGATTCAACTTCAGATTTGTTGCATGCAACGTTGCGTGCGACAAGTTTGGGGTAGACATACGCTGCAACACTCCTTCTGAGTGCAATGTTGCATGCAGTGTTGCACCGTGTGTCAGAACCTTTAGCATATTCAGCTGATTATATACAAAAAATCAAGTTGCGTATAATTTTTTAATATTCTGGTTTCTTCGTTTTTACTTGTTTTTCCATTTAAAATGATTGAGTAAGTTATTTGATCTGAGGGATCAAAACACATCGTATGATACAAATGTTATCATATCTATTTTCAGGTTCATGTGACAGAATCATCTTCTGTTGCTGACCACTGCAGTGTTTATGCTTTGAACGACAGCAAAGATAATTGTTTGCAAGGGTCATGTGATCACGATCATTGCATATTTTGTGCACAGTGTGAGGAACTAAAGGACGTTCTCAGTAACATCGAGGGATATTTGATTCAATTGAAAGTATCACAAGACGAGCTTGACAGTCTCGATTTACCTGCAGCCATGCGATTCAAGACATAAAATCCTGGAAGGCGCACCAGTTGAGAAGTGTGAGACAAGACAAAGCCAGAACAGACATTTTGCTGGATCTCGACGAAACATCAGTGCTAATAACACAAGACTGGGCCATGAAATTCCTGCCTCAAAAGTATAGAGAGTCACAGTCCGACTGGTTCGGAAAAAGAGGAATTTCATGGCACATAAGTGTCGTAGCTTGGAAAAAGCTAGGGAACCTCCAAAGTCAAACAATGGTCCATATCGTAGAGAACTGCAACCAAGATAGCTCAGTAGTCGTGCGAATTATTGATCATGTCCTCCGTACTCTTAAAGAGGAACACTCTCAAATAACAAGTGCTTATCTACGCCAGGATAACGCAGGCTGTTATCACAGTTCTGTCATGATTGCTGCTTGCAATCTTATGAAGAAGAAGACGGGAATCAGTGTACTTCAAGTGGATTTTAGTGATCCTCAAGGCGGAAAAGGTCCGTGCGACCGAAAAGCTGCAACGATTAAAGCCCATGTACGAAAGTATATCAACGAAGGGAATGATGTACAGACAGCGCAAGACTTCCAGAAATCCATGCTGTCCGGAAATGGAATCAAGGGGTTGCGGGTTGCTCTTGTTGATGCCGCTGCTAAGAAGTGCGTTGAACCAAAAGTTAAGTTGGATGGCATAAGTACCCTGAATAATTTCAAGTACTCGGGAAGTGGAGTTACTGTTTGGAAAGCCTATAAAGTCGGAAAGGGAAAGTTGGTAAAAGCAGCAGCCATAAAAGGTAAGGCAAGTGTCCTACCTCAGTCATTGTAAATCAACGATTGAAACGGCATCAGAAAATCATAGTTAACAAACAAATAAACCAAAAGCATCCCCACCCCTAGATTCGTCCCTGTCATGGTTATTAAGATGGCAGATATTACGATTTCAGCACATTTTTTAATTCACTTCAAACATTCCATAATTTAAATTGCAGTTCCAGACTATTTGAAAACTTGTCGTTTTGAAGCTCCTTTTTCCTCGGGAGATTTCATTGAAATTACACGGGAAGCATCAAACAAACAACAAAGTGAAAAGCCAGATGGCCAAGAGAAACCCACACAAGGGAACAGTGGACAAGTCGCCGAATCTTCGTGTTTGCTGCTACCTTGCCCAAATGAAGGATGTGCTAAACTGTACCAAAAGCATGCTGCATTGGAGAAGCACCTATTGTTTGGAAAGTGCAAAATTGTGCCCGAGAGAGAGACGCTCCTAGACAAGGCTAAAAGTTTGTACCAAGTAAAGTTGCAGGAGGGGGCCTGCTCCAAAATCAACTTGAAAGCAGACACAGCTCGGCACAATGGAATAGTTCTTTCAAAAGGCTGGGCTCTGAAAACATCTAGAACATCGAAACGCTTCAGTGAAACACAGAGAAAATACCTTGAAGACAAATTCAAGATTGGCCAGGTTACAGGCTGCAAGCTAGATCCAGTTACTGTTGCAACAGAGATGCACTCTGCTAGGAACAAGGAAGGAAGGAGACAATTTTCAGGAGAAGAATTTCTCACTCCAAAGCAAGTTCAGGCCTTTTTTTCGAGAATGGCGTCAAAGCTTCGGAAAGGACAAGTTGGCGAGTACCGGGATGAAGACATCGAAGCTGCTGAAGAACAAAAAGCTTATAAGGAAACGCGCATGCTCGTATTGCAAGAGGTTCAACTGCAACATCCTATTGTCTTTCATACCTTCGACTTGTGTGATCTTGAAGCATCTGGGAAGCTAAGTGAACTGAGTGTGTCCATGCTGCACAGTGTATGTGAGCATTTCGACTTGCCTACTGAAGAAATAACGACAAAGCGAAAGGCACCCTACATCGCTTTGTTGAAGGAAATCATTCGTGAATGCAAATGCTTCCTACATTGATATATACATATGGCTATTTCAAATATAAATACAAGTATATCAGACAAGGTGGGATATCTTTCTTGATATTTTTTTTCAGAAAGCCCTAGTGATGGACTACTCGAAAAAAACATCAGGGATGATATCCCATATTTTTTCGATATGCTTTTATTATACTTGTATATATATTGGAAACGGCAATAATTTCTGTAAATGGCGGTATAAATATATATATTTATATACATATATCATTTATTATTACTGTATTTATGAAAGAATCATTATATAATATGATAATTTAATCATGTAATAATTCGGCTACCGCATTATATATGGCGGTAGCCGAACGCAATAACGAGAGCTACAAACAAGAATAACTAGAGCGAGAGTTCTCTGGGATACACGGTAATTAATTATAATCACTCGCGTTAAAGAAAGGTCTTCCTCGACATTGGTTGGGTTGCCTGTGTCGGCTCGATTTAATGACGATAAGATTGTTTATCTGATTGGGATAGTGACATGATTTGGGTTTCATAGGAGCTATGAGGTTAGTAAATTTTAAAACATCTTAAAACGCACAAAAAGACAATGAACATCCTAGTTTATTAAGTACCTGTGCATTTAGCAAAGATAACCGAAACTACATGCTCCATCCCAAGAAAAGTTCAGGTTTGTGGTAACGTAAATTCGACAACGACAATATATTCTTGCAATACAAACGTCCAAAACCTTTAGACTGCCAATAAAACCGTACCATTGTTCAAGTTTATAAACGTTTATGCGTTTATCTCTCTTGATAGACTGTGATTTAATGATTACCGAAAGATTCACTGGTCTAAATCAAAATATAGGACAGTTGTTGACGACTGACGTTACGAGGCCGGGGTCAAGAGGGCATGCATTTTGCTACAAATGCCTTACACATTTGAAGCTCGAAAAATTCCACATTTTATTTACCCAAAAATTTTATTTTAGAAAATCAAAGAAGAGGTGATGACTGATCTTTAGAGGGCAAAATTTCATGTCAAAGCCATGTACCAAGGAGCATTTTTGACTTCTGAATCATGCCTATATTTTCGCGTGACTAAATACCGCTAACACAGGTTATTATGAAAAATCTGGGAAACATTTTGTGTTTAACCAATTTTAAATCTGAAAAATGCAAATGGTAGGCAAAAGACAGTTCTTTTGTGCTGTGGCGTTAGTTTTATGAATTAGGAGAATATATTTTTTTGCGAGCTGACGAAATATCCCTTAATTTGAGTCGTTCTCCCGGGCATTTGGAGCTCAAAATACAAAAAAAATTCTCAAATAAAAAATAATGATCTGAACCAACCGATAATCATATTTCTAGAACTAGCTACCAAAGACCTTTAATTGGGAAGAGTTTGAAATTTTTCGATTTTTCTATCTTGCATAAGTATAGGCGATCCTTAGGGAGAGCCCCTCTTAAAGTTTTGAAGAGGTCTATTCGTCTTTAACTAGCAAAAAAATATTTTTTCAATCAGAGAACTTGCCCATGGTTAAATCTTTTTTTACTTTTGAGGCTACTAATTAGCATATGTAAACACAGGCCTCATATTTTTCCTCGCCAAAAATTTGTCCCTTTCCCAATAAGTGTGAAATCCAGTCCAATGAACGAAAAAGGGTGATACAGTAAGAAAAAAGTTCAAAAATTCTCATAGATGGTATTATATTTACGTGCGCTCTGTTCAAAGTTTGTCCATTTTTACTCCTCTTGAGCGTCTCTTGCTTGGGCTTCGGTCGAACCTCTTTGTGGCCGTTTTCTGGGAAATAAAATAATATTTTCGAAAAGCAACTACCCAGTGATTCATATCTAATAATGGCCTATCTTACTTTAAACGAAGAGCATTTGGTCATTGCCTGTTAACCCTCTGAGTATAATTGTGCCCTATTGTGGGATTAGTCAATCCATTGAAGAAGTCCTTCGGGTAAATGAAAACTCTGCTGTTTTACAGAGATCACGTTTGTTGTGACACTGAGTCTTTCTTTATCCAAGAAACTACTATGGAAGCTGTGGTAAATGACTAATGAAGTTGTCTTAAAACTATTCTCGCTCAGTGACTTACATCTTGATAATGTCAGGAGTCCAACGTACAACAACGTTAACATTTATAGATTTTCTGTTAGAAATATTAATAGATGTTCTATCAAAGGCTTTGGCCAGGTCAAGGAGCAGAATATCAATAGGGATGCGACAGTTTCTAGAGCAGGTGCAGTCATGTAGTTGGGAGACAGTAGATCGGCCTTCCAGATATGCAAACTGGTTATCGTTGAATAAGTTGATGTCATGCCAAAAACTCACGGACAGTTTTTTCACCAACCTTGCAAACGATACTATTTAGAGAAATTGGACGGTAGTTTTCTCTACAGTGTTTTGAACCTTTCTTAAAAATTGGGGATATGTTGGCTAATTTCCATTCTTCTGGCACTGCTCCGGATGAGAAAGACAGTTTTAATATACGTGTCAGTGATGGTGTTAATTCAGCAGCACATTTCTTTAGAACCAAGATTGGTATGTTGTAAAAAGTGTGATCTCTGTAAAACAGCCGAGTTTTCATTTACCCGAAGGACTTTTTCAACGGGCTGACTAATCCCACAATAGGGCACAATAAATTATCCTCAAAAGAGGGTTAATTATCCTCCAAAGAGGCTCAATTATCCTCCGAAGATGGTGATATATGGCTTAAACGCCATTTGTTTTCCCACTATAGGACTTTACCTTTTTAAAGCCCTGTTTGAAGTCAGGCAGCTTTGTTTTCGGCAAAAACATTGGCCTAAAATTGGAATAACACTTACAAAACCTTTCATCTTATTGTATAGTAATACTATATGAAAGCTGTGATAAATGATATTAATAGATTTTACAAAAGCACTTTACTTACTTGAAGTCTCGAGCAGCGAAGAACGAAGACAGTCCAACTATGACAATCCTGCTATCGGTTACAATTCGGAAATACCGAGAATTTATTATTCAAGCTGTGATGGGTTCCGTAGTTTATCGATATTGAAGAACGTAAGTAGCTTGTCCCTGATTCGCTCCGACGTCGCTCCGAAGTTCAATGATTGGTTCCGAAGTTTATCTATTCATGAGTTGGGGCTTCCTGTGGTGTTACTGACGGACACTCACTCACTCACTCACGACTCGATAGCATAGTGGCTTCGCCTCTCAAGGAGGCAGTAGCCACAAAAATTCCCCCAATGAATCAATAAAAGCCCTTTGGAAGTCTGAAACTCTCCTTCATGTAGTAGCTGGTTGTAAAACGTACCTTTAACATGGTCGCTTCACCTGGCGTCATAACTCTGTCCTTCCTCGCTCGTCACCTTCCAATCGCCAGCAACTCAACCCTATACGTCGATCTCCCTGGATTCACAAGCCCATCAGTCATAACTGGCGAAAATCTGCGTCGTGACCATCCCAAAGAAATGTCTTTACCTTTTGGAACTAAAAATTGGCTTCGAATCTAATCTTTAAAATAATCGTAAAAATCGTGAATATGGCGAGCTCGTAAATAAGCATAGTAATCAATTCACATAAGTAAAATTTATCACCTTATCAGTCAGTACTTTACTGTTTTTGCAAAGGAATCATCTGATTTCCCTATTATGTTAAACGAATTAGGATTGAAAGCAAAACAACAAAATGTTTAAAATGAAAAATAATCGAAACAGTCATCCGATCTACGTATTATATTTTTTTGCAGCAGAAATAAGGAATTGGCTTGATCCAGAACTCTTAAAGTACTAGAGCCTTTCTTTGATTTATTAATTTTTTTTTCTTTCTCGTGTTTTATCCTTATCACATTTTTTTATCTTTATAAAAATGTTATATATATGTATATATTTCGTTCCAAAGTATGGTTTTATTTTGTGTATGTGTATGTATGTGTCCAAGTAGTTAATTGTAAATTACTTAATGATAGTGAGATTTACTATTGTTAATGTAAACATATAAAAATGAAATAAAGTTTCCATTGTCATTGTCATTGTCATTGTCATTGTCATTGTCATTGTCATTGTCATTGTCATTGTCATTGTCATTGTCATTGTCATTGTCATTGTCATTGTCATTGTCATTGTCATTGTCATTGTCATTGTCATTGTCATTGTCATTGTCATTGTCATTGTCATTGTCATTGTCATTGTCATTGTCATTGTCATTGTCATTGTCATTGTCATTGTCATTGTCATTGTCATTATTATTATTAAAAATGTACCAAAAGTTATCTCACATAAGTTTTCGTCTTGGTGGATGTTTTCTTTTTCTCGCTTTCGTAGGTCGACCTGATACGTACTGTCCTCGTGTTTTTTTCTGCTCTTCCCAGAAGATATGCTAAGCGGATCCTTTCTTTTGGAGATAAAAACAACGGTAATCGTTTCAAGAGCTTCAAATCTACTATTAGTCGAGGAAAGAGGCCAAGGAGAATTTGTTGCACAACGGCGATACCTTTTTTGTATATACGTTGTCACTTTTACGTATTCCGTCAATCGATTAGGGAGCCGAAAAATGGTTTTATTGAGTTCTTATTCAAATTGAATACTCACGGAAAATTCCTCAGGTGAGCTTGCGTATTTTCTTTAAACCACACAGAGAGATTGTTGAATAAAACTCCTTTTGGACACAGTTTCAAAGGTACAGATGGCATATTTTTGTTTTTATCGCGATTATCGCTAGTCTTATATTTTGTTTTTCTAATATTACGCGGCTGTTAATCTTTGCTTTTTTCTGCCAGAACCCTTGTCTTTTTCTTCCTAGATGAGTCTTTGTCATCTTGCTTTTTTTCTACATGATTTTTACATTAAAAAAAAAAGCTTGCGATAAAGACAAAAATTTAAATATCCATCTCTTGGTCTTTAAATTTGCGGTAGCTATAGCAACCACCAAAAAATCTACTTACCTTATCCTAGAGTTTTGATTTTGTAATATTAAAAGCGAGTCGCGGACGCGCGTCAAAATTTCAACCGAGGGAGACTAAACCCTAGTCAAACATTTGCCACAGACCACTGTATAACTGAAACTACATAAATCTACAAACCAGGAATAATTAATTTCAAACTTTTGAACAATATTGTGAAATATATTGTTAATATGTTAGATAAAATACATAGAAATGATACCACAAATGTATTCTCTGATGTCCTCTTAATAGTCTTTTGATGAAAGAATCAAGTAAAGTCTGTAGCATTTCATTATAAGTACTACGCACTTCAAGACTAAACTAAAAGCAAATCATAGAAACATATTTATGACTCAAACTGGTCAAATTGTTTCTATGTCCTTTGCTTCTTAAATATTGTATTTTATATCTTACATAACCCCTGTGAGTATAAGGCAAGGAAAAATATACATATTCTGTTCATATTATAAAAACTGTGCTTTTTTCCCTGAAACAATATATCCTACAATATCAGTAACATAAGTCAAGAGTCCACCAACCAGGACTGACTTGCTCACCACTATACCATGCTATAATTAAATTAAGAAACTTAGTGAGACTACTCCAGAATATTTTGGAAATTCAGAAATGCATATCATATGATTTGATATGATTAATTAACAAATATTCAGTTTATTTCTTTCTTTTGTTATTTATCCAGATAGACAGTATTCTTTTTGTTTTATTTTCTTCTTTTATTCATATTCCTGAAGTTTTCAGTCAGGCTTGTCTAGCCATGTCTTCCACTGGGCCATCAGCATTTTCTGTATTCCAAACGTCGAAGGAAATTTCTAAATATCTTATATGTTCTATTGTTCTGTTTAAATGTACATTCCTTTCTTGTCCTCTCACTCTATCCATTTCTATGCCTTTGTCCCATCTAAAGCAGAATTGATGAGATATTCTAGAAGGATGCCTGATACTCTCAACATTAGATACAATTCATCAACATCACTGTAGTCTAAGTCAATTTTAACCAAGGGCTCTTTTTGACAGCTATAGTTATAACAGGTTATCTTGTTTGGGCAAATCCTTACTAATTTTCTTTATTTCTTCAATTGTTCTTCCTATAGGAGGTTTATTAAAGATTTCAAATGGTTTTTCTCCCTTCCTATGTTTTCAGTTTCCTCTTATCCACCTCAGTTAAACCAATTGAAATTATTTCATTGATTTCGTTGAAGATTTCCCCAAAAAACTGTTCTTATTTATTTTATTTTAATCAGTTTGCGCAATGACAGGGATAAAGTCACATGGCTTAGTCCCAATTGCATCCCAATATTCCCTACAAATTGAGATACAAGATTACTTAGCATAACTTACATAGAGAAAAACGAAAAAAAAGACACGAAATTCAACGGAATTCAAGTCCACGAATAGACTAAGGTGGCTTGTACTTTGGCAATTTGTCATAGTACATCTTATATAAGATGTCTTTAAACTGTTCAAGGTTAGGTCTTTAAAATGAGATGGAAGTTCATTCCAGAACTTAAACACTCTCGGAGTAAAGGAACAAGTAAAGTATTTTTTTATGCGAGCTGGTCAGATGATAGTTATTACGGTTATGGGTCTTGTATTTTGTATAAACTGGAAAATTTTATTTCACTTAAGTATATGACCATAGATCCCGAACGAAACTCAAAGAATTGAGCTAAGTCTGTGACCAGTGTCCAGGGCAATTTAGTATAAACTTTGTAGTACATCTTTGTACGTTCTATATCAATCTGCGGTGTTTGCAGTGAATGGGGACCATAAGCTTGAACAGTATTCTAGCTGCGTAACTGTCGTAGGGTTTCATAGCTTTCTTGGTTGTCAACAATGGCTATTGCCCTTTAGCTGACATGACATTATGGCCAGATTGAGGGAGAGAAAAAGCACAAATAATATAGTTACTTTACGAGTCTTTTGTTTCATTCGCCTTCTTTTAACTTAATTCTTCTGCTGCGAGCTTTCGGGTTACAAGCCCATCTATTGGTAAGGTATACCGGTCAAATATACACTCGTTTTACTCTTCGTTTCGTTTTATTTACTTGCGTTTGAAAGTTCCTAAATAATAAAGGAAAGATTACAATTTAACGATAAGACAGAAAACGATTAAAGCAAACGGAAAACAAAAGAAATAGAAAAAATACTTACAAAACGATGTGTAACTTAAAACGGTCGACGTTGAACTGAAAAATTACTAACTGAGCTTGAGTAAACTTAGCTTAGTCTAAATTATGCACACATTTAAAGTCTGAAAACATGGCGAAAAATGCGCACGGGTAAACGTAAAATTCAAATCTAGCACTAACATCCTCCCCCCAATGAGGGAGATATGCGACTATTGTGACTGAAACTTATTAGTGCTTGTTATTAAATAATCTTATCAAAAATGTGTCCTTGAAGCAAAATTGAATATTAAACATAAAGTGTTCAATGAAATGTTCATTGCGTCTTTACTCTATTGGGCATCGCTCTCAAGTACCAATACGAGGTTCGTGATTGGTCGTTCCAGGGTTGTAGTTGACGTCTTTATTGTTGCTGAACGTACGAGGTTCTTGGCGTCGGTCTTGACTTGGAGGATTCTTCCCAGTGGCCATACCTTTCTTGGGGTAGAATCTTGCACTCATACTGGTTTCTTTTAACAAAAACTTCTCCGGTCCACAAGATATTGTATGACATGGCCTATCATAAATATATTAACTGAGTAGTTATTTCATTTAGGAGAATTGAGTTGAGATTGTGAGAACTTTGCCTAATGGCCAAAATTTGCCATTAATGTATAGTTTGTCAGGTTCTGACTTAATGAAATTTGCTCTCTTCTTACTCTGCTTTGCCTTCTTCAAGGTGTCCATCTGTGGTTTCCTTCTTTTAACCATTTCCATCGGTAAATCAATAAAGATTATGTATTTAGTGTTCTTCAATCGAAAAACCTCTATCTTATTGGCGTCGACCCTAAGGAATTCACTCCAGTTGCCTGGGAGTCTAACATTTGCCTGGACTCGTCGACGGTTCTCCTGACCATGCTTGCTACGGGTTTAAACCTTTAAACTGTGCTATACATATCGGTCCCAGACGACGTCTAGACGCTTTACCTTCCGCAACTGGCTCTTGATGTGTGGAAGAAACACCAACTTACCATAATCTAAAAACGTTTTACATATTCCAGAAGGCTTCAGCATGTTAATCAATGCGGTAGCATCAATTAGAAGCGCATCAACTACAGAACTTGCCGTCAGGATCGACGAGCGACTCTCTAGACACTTCAACAAATCTGACTTAATTCCAAATCGCAATTCCCCATGTTTGGAGATTAAAGGGGGGAAGGCATGTTTGGAGATTGAAGGGGGGAAGGCTTGATTTTCATGTGAAAAGAACTCTTCCGAATTTCCTTGACGCACTTGGCAGGATATGTACAATTGAGAAAACAGCTAACAATTTTCCTTCAATGTGTTAACGGTCTGGCTTCTTTTCACATTGGATTTTCTTGGAGTTCTGAAAAGTGATAGCTGATTCAGCTTGATGGCGTCTGAAATTGATTTTTTTCGCTTAACAATGCGCTCCTCAACAAATGCCTCGAATTAATCCCTGCCGGCTTGTTTGATTCTGCTAACAGTGTCTACCACCTCACTTGCGATATATTTGGTGTCCAGCACTAGAAGATCTTCACCAGATTCTAGAAACGGATTTCCCATTACTTCAATGGTTTCTACGAAGCATCGCACCTGCTTCTGGAATGTCTGCTGTACGCTGGGAACTTGATCATGGTGCTGTAAAGCGCCTTCGTTGTAATGGAATTGATGGAATTCTGTGTACTTTCAAATTCTGTAATTGCTCTTGCAATTTCTGGGCCACAGACCATCCATCGTAGCAGTGGAGACGAATCTTCTGTAAGGCCAACTGCACCACCATCGCCTTTAAAATAATAAAACGACGTAACATAATAAACAACATGAATTACGCATTTAAAGTTACATGTTTAAAACTCGTACATACCTTTGACGAGCCTATTATTTTGCTCATGAGCATGGTCTATTGCGAGAGCAGAAAACTTCCTTTGGGTTTTACGCACTACAAAGAAGCCCTCCTTAAACCTTTCCTCTACATCCGGAGAGATTTCACCCAGAGATCATGTTATGCAAGTGTACTGTTAGCCACATGGCGTAGTTTACCTTGTCAAGCCCCCCTTTATATAGATTAAACCGGCCCTCGCGCAAAGACTGTACTACAAACAACAAGATCGTTAGCTGAAACTCAAGAGTTATGTCCCAGTATCTGGAGTGAGGGCACGGGAGGGACTGGCACTCTTTCCATTTATCAAAGTCGAGTTTCTCCTCATCAGTTGTCAGTCCTTGTAAGTACTGTTCATAGGCCTTGAAAATCAGACTATGAAGGTCGCAGGCAGTGACTTGGTGTGCTTGTCGGGTTCGTGATACATGTGATGCTTTCAGGTACGAGTCAGCAACTCCAGCCGATGCTATGCTTGCTTGCACGATGGCACTGGTCCACCCACTTCCCTCCAGCCTGCCTCCCAAAGCCCTGAAGGCTGACATTTCAACATGCAGTCCTACTAGCATCAGAACAAGATCTTTTTCACCGTGAAGCTCGGACCAGTGCCATTGAATTTTCTTTGCCAATGCATATATCGGTTGGTCGCACGCAAGTACTGGCGTCTGACCTGGATTCAGAAACTGCACGTTTTCCTTTACAATCTTCATAGCATGAAGAATCATTGCCACTGACGTCGCTTCCTCCTGAAAAAGAGGTAACAAGGAAGATATGTCTGCAGGAATATCATCATGTGCAATACTATTGCTTGCATAAAATGCCGCCCACGAAGCACACATATATTGCTCGTTATCGTCCTCATTCTCTACAACTTCTTTCACGTGACAAAGCCAGTTTTTCTGTTCTGTTACATCCACAGATGGTTGCTTAAAGTGGGCAGTAGTCACATCAGTACTAGGGAATTCCGGTTCTTTTTTCCATTGTTCAACTGGCGGTACCTCTGCATATTCTTGTGGGAGTGGAGTAAGCATTTTATTATCATATGCATTTGTAACTGTTACAGACGCTCTTTTTGGCTACGATTGTCATGGGTGTTGTGCTGAAACAATGTAATCGCTGTTATCGATCGCGCTTGTAATAAACAAGAATTTCTTCAAGATCAATGGACAGACTACTTGCTCCTCCCTGAATCGTTCGCTAACCATGTTTCCCATCTCGGTAGATATTTCCAGAACTCTATTGTGTGAGATCGACAATCCAAGATTTGAAATCTTATCAATTAGTCTAGTTAAGTAAACTCTGCGGATAATTTTCGCAGCTCTAGAAATAACCACGGCTTCGTCATCGTTCCTTTTTTCCTTGGCTTTCTTTATGAAAGAAGAGAGGTGACCAGAGAAGACAAGGAAGACGCCACGGCCATTTTTTATCGCTGTTAGATCTGGAAGTTGCTCTAGGATGCGTTCTTTTAGACGTGTAGTGTGGATTCTTTCTAATATGTCAATGCACATCTGTCCTAGCAATGATAGGTACATTTTTGACAGGTCAGATAACTTGAAAACCGGTTCTTTATCTGAGTCAATTACGGTAATCCTCAATGAATGAAATTAATTCTGCTAAGGCTTGACAAATAGAATCCTGTGATTCTGCTGGAGGAAGGTTTTTCACTTGAGCTACCTTTCTATAAAGCATTACGAGACAACTTCTATAATACATAGCATCAAGTGCATTCATATCACCGGCGCTGAGTTTGCATTGTAATTTACTGTCATTACGAAAAGAAGCACATTCACAAACATTAGCATGAACTTGAAAAGTAGAAATTCTGTGTAGCTTTCCTCTTGCTTCGTCACAGAAAAAGCAGGCCTGGACACTTCTTGAATCAGAAATTCGCCCTGATAACTTACTTGGTGGTTCTCCAACAGTTTCACTGTCAGCTTTTCTTTTCCTTGCTCTTTCGAGCCTTAGTTTGCTATATTTATTAAGAAGGGGGGAATTTGGTAAGAAGGTATGGCAAATTCATGCGTGTTTCATTCAGAGTGCGAATCAAGCAGAGGCACGTGTATTACTAGCCCAAGAATCTAGTTTAGTTAACGAAACGACGCACCTGTTCCTACCGCAATACGTGTTTTGGTTTCGTTAGAAATAAAACACGATAATAGACTTGTCAATCTACATTGAGCGTTCAAAGTTGAGGATTTATGTGCCACAAGTTCATCTGGAACTGATATTTTGTCTTGCTACACCTCCAGCGGACACCATACAAATCTCGATGTAAGGAGCAAACTGTGATTTCCATGTGGGACTCATCGATGTCAAAAATACCTTAAGAAAAACTGTGTTTTATATCCGAGGACCAAAATATGAAATGAAATAGATTGGTTTTAAAGAAGTTAAAAATTGCGTTACCTGCACGCGCAAGAAGTAACTTTGATTCAGTTCCAGAAAGACCAGCATCGTCACTAATTTTGCAAAACGAACAATGATTGGATATAACCTTATTGCAATCCTTGATTATAACACGTTCAACAATAGATGGATTATAGGAAAATTAAACGAGACTTACCTGGTAAGTTGAAGTTTGATTGAAATTCTACCGAGTTATAGAGTGCTGAGAGATTACATGAGAATGCAAGCGCATGCGCCAACTCAGTCTTCAAAGGTTTAATGTGAGTGATTTCTGATTTTCAACTCAAACACGGGTGGGTGGGCGGGGCATGTAATCTCTAAGCACTCTATAACTCAGGAGAGTTTCAATCAAACTTCAACTTACCACGTAAGTCTCGTTTAATTTTCTTGTTCTACCTCGTTATCATGCTTCGAGATCACATGAGATTTTTAAGCAACACGAACATTAAACAAGAAGTTGCATAGCAAAACGTTATTACATGTCCAGGAATGTAATACGTGCCCAGAACAAAAACACATGTAGACACGTTACTGAAGAATAAGTTCACTCTGACATCGAATCCAATGACTTGAGCACCCTATCAGCAAAATTATTAGACTTAATAACTGGCTTGTTATAAAACTTTGCAAAAGTTGAGTGTGATGACCACCCTGCTGTTTTTAGTATGTCATCAAGACTTGCTGATAAATTATTGGCT
Source organism: Actinia equina (assembly GCA_011057435.1). NCBI lineage: Eukaryota > Metazoa > Cnidaria > Anthozoa > Actiniaria > Actiniidae > Actinia > Actinia equina. The sequence continues at coordinate 54,312 of WHPX01000027.1, forward strand.
GCAGATGTGTGCTGTGTGGTTTAAACCTGGTTATGTTTATTCCCGCGTTATTCATAACTTGTATTATCCACCTGCTTAGTGTATCTTTACTAACTTTCTTTAACGGGTTTTGAAAACTAATAAACAGCTGTTTTTTCAGAATCCCTTAATTTCTGTGTCCTTTCTAAATACTGCCTGAGAGTAGTAACACACATTCATTTATCCTCAAAAGCTGTCAGTTTTACTAATGGGTTTCTCACTCCTGGCCTACTTTGCTTCCAATGTTCCACCATTTGGAACGTATAGCAGTTGTTGGAAAATGACATATGATCAATGTTCAACAAGAGGACTGTATGGCGTGGTCAATGCTTGGGTTTCCACAAGACACCGGGTTAAATGCCTTATTTACATTTAGAAACTAATATGCCAATCAGTTGAGCTATCTCAATATATCTATAATATTAACTGTATGTTCAAGCTGTATCATGTTGTAGCTGACTTTTATCTTATCTTTCTTGTCATCGGTGAGTGTAATTGGCATTGACACAGAGTCTAGTACAAAGGCTAGAAATGTGAGTTGCTGAGTAGGTGTGACAACTGATTTTTCTGTATTGATCACAAATCCTAATTCTGCAATTAGTGTTTGTGTATCATTAATAGTGAGCTGACATTCCTCATCATCATAGGTGTCATATATATCCTACTATAAAGTCCCCCTTTTTTCGCAAGGTTGATTATACCGGTTTCAATAATTTATTAAAGTAACGAGGGGCAGAAGAAAGACCATTTGGCATACATGTATATTGGTACAGGCAACCTTGCCAGTAAAAGCGAAGATATTTTCGGTGCTCCTCAGCAATGGGAACACTATAGTATGCATCTTTCAAGTCTAGTGATGCCATATAACAATTGGGTGTCATAAGCCTCACAGCTGACCAAAGTGTGTCCATCTTAAAATGATGTTTGTTAATGTATTTATTAAGTCCTTTCAAATTCAAAATCATCCTGTATTTGCCACTTTTCTGGAGATTGTACAGCATGCTCAATGACCCCCATTTGGAGGAGGTTAGTGCTTTCTGCATCAATTATTTTTATTTCTGCTGAATCAAATTTCAATTCTGGCCTTAGCCTTGTTTGTTTCGGATTGCCAATTTCTAAATGGAAATGCCGTACAATGTCCAGTATTTGGGGTTCAGCTGTGATGCATTCCCAAGCTGAGGCAAAGTGTTTAATGCTGCCTGCAAATACATGTACATTTGTACCAACCTTAGGTGGAGTTGACATTAGTCGTTCTTTGTCTTCCCCTCCACCCTCTTTTTGAGGCGGAAGGGGCTCTGGTTGTTTTTTGACTGATTGCTAGAGTCTCGTGAATAGTGACTTGGGTAACCACGTTTACACTTCCCATGACCATAGTGTCTGTTGCCCCTCTTGAGGGGCGATTTGATGTCCTTAGTCAACTTAGACCTAAGACGATTTGATATATCTTTGACAGCTTTTGGCAGATCTTCACCAAATAACTCTGCTGTGGCAGGATTTTAAGGGTTACAGAGGTGTCTGTAGCTTGAGTTGAGTTGGGGTCTCATTAGCTCTCTTCGTCTATAGTTTAGCTCTTGGTTGGCATTTGCCAACATCAATACCCCATCCATGAGTGAACTCGCAGTATTGTCTTTATTGATTTCTTCATCACCAATTAGCTTTTTCACTTCTGACACAATGGTAATGATTCATTTAACAGACTTTTCTGGACTTTCTAAAATTTGAAATCAGTTGATCGAGTGTTTTCTTCTAGGTTGTTCCAGATCCCTTGGTTTACCTTTGTCTCGACCAAGGTAGTGCAATTCTCTGGGGTTTCGTGCCGCTTTTTCAGGTCAGTTATTTTTTTCCTCATTAGCTTTCTCCCTCATGATCTTATCAACGAGGGAGGCCATTTCGTCATCAATGGCCGGACCGACATGCTCGCTGAGCTGTAGTGTTTTTTTGCAATTTATCAATGAGGGTATTCTTATTTTCTGAGTCATTTGATTTTTTTCTTTTTTTGGAGGTGGTTCACTGTCGATACGAGATCCATCGTCGTCCTTAGACTCTGTGTACGCGTGTTCGCCGTCACTCGACGACGCATAGTCACCGCCGTATTTTTCGATACAATCAGCGAAACCTAGATTCATTGAATCCCTTAGGCCTTCAAATGAAATTTTAAGGGCTACTGCAATTATGCTGCCCAAAGCTTCTGCGTTTAAAGCCATTCCAGAGCTGAAATGTTCGCTTGAAGCGTCCTTTACTTGCCGACTTGTTGTAGTTGGCTTCTTCTTTGTAAACTTGTCTTCCTTGTTGGTTTACGAGTGACCTCCTTAGAAGACTTTTCCATTCCCCTACTTTCTTTAAGAGGGGTTGTGGTTGGATTGTCACTCATTTTTCCGGTTTTCTTGGCCATTTTTTTCCAATGAGCGACGACCTAATCGACCAAGATTTCGTAATGTTTCGCACTGAGTTGGCGCATGCGCTTGCATTCTCATGTGATCTCGAAGCATGATAACGAGGTAGAATAAGTACTGGGGCCACAATGAACGCCGACTAGCTTTGAGTAGTGACACAACGCCATCAACGAAATCTTCATGTGCTCTCCTAGGTTTTAAGTTGGTCTTTCTAATAACACGTCAATTTTATTTATTTACAAACAAAACCTCGTCAGTGTTTTGAAAAGATGATCTAGACTCTTTATCTCTAATGCTTTTCAGTAAACTTTACTGGTTTCCTTATCGATTTGACTAAAATACTACGTATTAAACGTCTTTAAAAAACTGACTTGGAAAAGAACATATTTGAGAGGTTGTTTCTCAGAAAATTTTACCCTAACACTCTTATGATTAGGAGAAAAAAATTCTCATCTCTGCTTATGGGCTACCTGTGTTTAATTGTAATCCGTTGTCAGTCACGCAACGTTTAAGCTCCTCGACGATTCTCTTTTCTGAACCGAATCAATCAATCGTTTTTGAGTTTTAGAAGTAACTTTAAATCAAAGTTGCAATGATTTGAGTACAACAGCATCTTGTACATGTGGGTAAAGTTAATAACAGTGGAGAATTGTTTGTGCAGTATCGTTGTTTATGCAACATAGGAATGCTACTTTGTTCTGAATCGGTTGTTACAGTTTATTTCAACCTCATCGATTGATCTGTGATAAAATATCCCTTTGATTTTAACCATGAATGTATTAGTCACTCATTTAGGTACAATCCTTAGTACTATGTTCCAAAGAGTATTGTTGTTGTATTCTTCATTCTGCGTTGTATTTCATTTTTTTAATGTGATAATCAACTTTCAGTGCCTTGTACGAGAGCGAGGTGACGACATCTCAAAATAGTACTCACATCTTAAGCTCTCACCGGTAGGGGTTTTGCTAGCCTGCGTGCCTCCGAACGTTTACTCGTAAAGTCCGTCTGCGAAACAGCGCAGGAAATCTCGTTCCGGAACCCCCAACTGCGTACCTGGATTTCAGTACGCGATGCGATTGGCTCTTTCTTACAAGTACGCTGATTGGCTTTAATTATCGTTCCCAGTCCTACTCAAGTGTCATAGTTGTCAGAACGGTTTGTTGTGATCATTTCACGTGTGTGCGGGGCTTTCTCGATCAACTACTGTATCTATGTGCTTTTGAATGGAAATATTTTGTATTTTATGTGCTCGAGAAGTACCAAACCACAATATTCGGTATCTTGTAGATGGAAAGGCTAAGGTCAACGTTAAATTCGAGTTGGAAAGTCTGTCAATTGTTGGCAATCAACAAAGCAAATATATTTGCAAGTCGTGCTACCAAATATTGGCGAAGCGGCGAAGTGTTATACAACAACAACAAAAATTTGAGTCAGAAATACGAAGGCTTTACGACAAAAAAAAGTCACTAGTTCACACAAGCCCGAAGAGGGCTTCATCAGAGGAGATCAACCATGTAACTCCCAAAAAAAGTCGTAGCGAAGGAAAACTGCATGGCTTTCGAACTTCGACTCCTACCTGTGACCGCTCAAGACCTACGATTCCTGACCTAAGAATTCCCGCAATTGATCCTTGCCCTGGGTCTCCAGTTCTGGGAGAATTTACTAATGGGGCACCTACAAAGGCAGAACATATTGACGTCTGCGTAAAGATGAAGTGGAAATCAAGAGAGAAGGAGAGAAAGCTCCCTGAAGAACTAGAATCGCTTGGAAAGATGTTAGTTCGGGGTACCTTTAAACAAATCGCCAATGCAACGTGGAGGTGCCCAGCTCTTAAAAAAGAACTAACAGCTCTCGTGTTAAAGGAAATTGAAAAAGAAGCAACACAGCTGTGTTCCAAAAAGAATCCGATCTCCCTCAGGAAGACAGACAAGGATAGCATGTTGTTATTTACAATGGAAAAGCTGGACGAAGAGATCAGTGAAAGAGCGCCACTGATGCATTCTTGTCTTTCAGCTGCTGCAATCAACAGTAAAAGTAGAGCCTTAAATACTTCTGGTGGTCATTTTGGAGCTATTGGGATGGCAGCTGCAGTTTGTCTTCGTAACAGGTCAAAGTCTATGATTGCTGCTCAACTTTTGATAACAACATTCCTCTATCATTCAAATTGGATGGTAAGTACTATGTCTGATTTGAAAATAATTTCATAAATAGAATATACTATAATATACACTACACAAATAATGTATATTTAGCAACACTGCTGCCCTACTGATTATAACAGTATTACATTTCTGTTGATGAAAATTTAAAAAAAAGCATTAACAAAAGACAAATATTTCTCATGAAAAAAGGAATCTGATAATTCGCAATATTTCATTTCATATTTCAAGCATGTTCAAGATATAGGAATAAAACCTGAGAGGCTGATATGATCTTAGCAAAAAAAATGTTTGTGACACTCCATTATTTTTGTTTTAGGCAACTCTTGCTCGACTAGCCCCTCTCCATCTTACAACAAGCCATACATATCTATACAAGAAGTTAGATGAGTTTGGAAAGAACTATGATACCAAGATTACAAATTTAGTATCAAAACAAGGTGAATGGATGGCAAGGTACAGTAACCAGCATATCAAAGATGTGCCTACAGAGCCTGGGCTAAACTCTGGTGCAATTCTCAATTCTGAACCTGCTACTAACATGCCAACTCCCCATGACAATATGCATGTGCAACAGGATAAGGGCAGAAAGATCACGTTTGACAATATAGACTATCGTCAGGATGTTCACTACATGACAGAGGATCATCAAAACATTGATAAACATTGTGTTACCTTTATGTCCACTGAAAACAGGGTTACTGGAAATCATCTAAGTAATAAGCCTCCAGAAGATGGTATCCTTCAAATGGAAAATGGTGTCTGTCTCCCAAGTCCCCATGAAAATGTCAAGCAGCGTGATGACTACCTCACTTTGGCAGAACGCATCATTGCTGCTAAAGTACCATGCCTAAACTATCTTTCAGATGTCTGTACTTCCCATATACCCCATGCATATAGTAAAGAAATGAATGAGAAAACAGAAACAGTAAGTGAACTTCCTGACAGAAGATAGATAAGTAACTTTGAAGGGATAATAGGAAGATCAATTAGGAGTTGTCACTAGCTTATATAGCCTGCACTGCATCCGAACATTTTCTCATACAGGGGCTTGAGAAAACCAAGCCAACCAGACAGAATTTTAACCTGAGACTTCCTTGTAGCTCAGTGGTAGGGCATCCAACTAGAGTATCTGAAAGGTCACAGGTTGGAATCCTGTCAGGTGGACTTATTTTTTTCCAACCACACATACACTCTCGAATTTCAGTAATATTTCTAGTAATTAAGTGAACTGTTGTTTCAGTTGTGTCACAGTGCAATAACATTTACCCCTACCAACACTTAGCAAAATATCCAGCCGGGGTAGGACATTCCAATTAGATCTTCTTTATAAATAAATAAATAATCTTTTTCTGGTTTTATAAATAGTGAATACCACTATTCCTTAACAATGCAACCTAAATGGTTGTCATGATTTATTTAAAAAATCTTTTTCTTAGTCTTTTCTAGGAATGATACACGAGAACGAGAACGATGCTGATGGGATAATAAAGGTTTTACAAACACTCCATAAATATGTGCCTTCTCATGGGGAAGGAGAACAAAAAGAGTATGGTGACCAAGGAGTTGTTGGAGACCAACTGTCTGTTGAGAGAGCAGTCAATGGCCATGCATCCTTAGCGAATGGTTTTACAAGTGAGGAGCAGCTCCAGGGTTTGCACTTTGAAATAGCCGATTGGCACTCGGGGAATAAGTTCTTAGAGGTAGGTTGTCAAAATGAAAACACAAATCAAAGAGTGCATGCCAATTACCTGTGAAACAAATACTAACTATTTAGCTCATCAGAATATTTATTTGTCCACCAATTTGGTTATTAACAAACTAAGAATTCACTTAGGCATGAACAACACAAAGGAATAAAAAGACAGTTAGATAAACTGCTTGGATGCTGCTATTGTTGTTTGCACTGTTCTGCTTCTATGATAGTGTTAGTTTGTACTTGTGCTAGAGAAAATGTTAAGATACTGTAGAATCCCAGTTATAAGCCCACCCAGTTATAAGCCCACCAAGTTATAAGCCCACAGGGATATAAGCTCACCTTCCCACTGACAGAAATTTCCTTTCGGTTATAAGACCGCCCTGTAAAAAGCCCACCCCCAATTGATATTACATTCAGTTTATGCTGTAAAGATTACTTAAAGCATTCTTAGTATTACTATTGTCATTATCATCATCAAGGATACCTTTTTCTTTTCTTTTGTCCTCTTTAGGTAGGTTTTTCCAACCTATATAATATCTCATCTTCTGGTGACAAGTGTACTATGTACAGCGACCGTAACCTTATCAATAGGAGGAATGTCAAAGGGGATGTTAGTGCAGCAGCCAATGCATGTCGAAGATATTTCATCCTTGAAGTTGAATCAAGAATAATTGCAGCAGCACTGAAAATCCTTGGCATGGGTTCTCTGGATGATCAAAAGCCAGCTAAGTTTGAGCTTCCAAAACCAGAGTCACCTAAAAAGGATAAGAAAGACTTTCTTCACAAGATAGCCTCTCTAATTATTGATGCTTTTGTGGTTGATAAGAAAAGGAACAAAAGCATGGAAGAGTTGGCAAAACTTCTTGAACAGAAAGAGAAGGAACGCAAAGCTGGTGCACGATACAAATGCAGATTCCCTGGATGTTCAAAGACTTTTGCTCATAATGGCAAATATTTGAAGGAGCATGAGGCCAGCCATGACCCTCCTGTAGTTTCAAGTGACAACAGTACTGTGAACATACTTAAAGATCCCAAATCAGATGAGGAAGATGGAGATGACATGTTGTCATATCAGAAATCACTACTGGAATATGGGATGCTTCTTCTTAATTTCTTTGATGCTATATCAGAAGGTGATGGAGGAAGATTGCATCGTTGTTGGAAATTTTTCCTCATGTACCTTAAGCATCAAGGAGGGAGTGCCACAAAGTACTCTCTGGAGTGCTTGTATCAGATGTTTCAAGTTTATGCATTGTTAAGTCCCCAGTCAGCTCATCGGCTAATTTGGAACAGATCTGTGAAAAACAAGCCAGTAAGAGGAGCCAACATTCCACTAGATCTGCAGTTGGAGTTTTACAACAAGACAGTGAAGGAAGCCATAAAGAAGCTAGGACCTGCTGCCTCTAGAAGATCCCAAGATAGGATATGTCATTCTCTTGGAATAACAAGTGAGCTTATGATTAACTATGACCATAACCTGTCCATCAATAAAAGATCTGGTAAGCATGTGAAGAAGGCAACAAAGAATGACATGTGCAAGATTGTGCAAGAACTGGTAACAAATGACGCATTCACATTTACTCCAGGTAGAAGATACAGATACTACTCAAGAATACAACCAACCTTTTTACATGGGTTTGACATGAGCAGCATGTTCTCCTGGATCAACGACCACAAAAGGTACATGATCTTAAATAGAAGAGCACGATAAACAATGTCAAAGAAAAGATAAAAACAAATTCAACACAAATTCTCATATGAATGTATATTAATTAAATTCCTTTTATGCGTGATTGATACAAACTTAAAATACAGCATTAACTTAGTTTCCTGTTCTGTTACTCTTTTTTGTCAGAGAACAGGCTAATTACTCAGGGGCGGATCCAGGAAGTTTTTTGGGAAATCAAAAAATAGATAGTAATAAAGTCATATTTGACTGTAAATCAAGCAAATCGGGGGGGGGGGCGCACAAACCCTGCACCCCTCCCCTGGATCAGCCCCTGGTACTTTAACAACTAGAGTTCTGACTTTAAGAGTCCTGTTATGTTCCAGAAACAAATTAAGGAAAATATTGGAATTACCACTTGTACTTCTTATATATTATAATTATTTGCATAGAACTTAAATATAAAGTCCATGTAGTTGAGGAAAAAAATAAATGCAATAGGAGAAATTGGAAAAATGCAGTTAATAATACTTGAATATGTACATATAAGTGTTTCATTAACCACGTAATCATAAATGACTTCATTTTTCCTGGCACATTTACATTCTCCACAAGACATGTCTGTACTGCTAAAAATCTTCAACCAAAAGGACACAATTGTAAAAGCTATAGAATATAGATGTTACAAGAAGCTCTTGACAGCCTTTTTTTAAATATAAAAAATGCTCTGGCAAAATCTGACAATTTGAGTTTGAATCCTTCAGATAGTTTCATTCTCATTGGAAAAAATCATATGAAATTGACACGAAGTTTCTCATGTAATGCATCATGAATTATTGATAAGACATCTCTTGGGATAATCACACTTAATTTTCTGATTTTGCTAAGATAAATGACTTCATTTCTGAAATCTGTTTCTTAAAGAAGTGTTTTAGAAATAGTGATGTCACTCAATGTTTAACTTAATTTTCTGATTTTGCTAAGATAAATGACTTCATTTCTGAAATCTGTTTCTAAAAGAAATGTTGTAGAAATAGTGATGTCACTCAGTGTTTAACTACGTGTATTCCAAAGCTTTTACCTTTTTGTAGTTTTTGATGAATCCAGGGTTAAAAAGCTATTTCACATGCTACTCAAATCTAAACTTAGCTTTTGCAAATGTTCATTTTATTGCATAATATATGCACATTTAGAGAGGGGACTGTCCTTATGAGGAAAATATCTCAAAACCAGGACAATATGTTGTTAGAGTATGGTATAAACACGTTTGTGATAAACTTGGGTAAGATGGTAAGAGAGATTTAACTTATGGATAAAAGCTCTAAGCAGTACTCAAACTCTGATAAGGAGTATCTAAAAAAGTACTGTCTGCTGTGTCCATACATGTGTTAAAAGAACTTAGATCCTCTAAATCTTGATGTTGTTCAACATCCCTACCAGTGTGGTGTCATCCCTGACTTGACTCCAGTCAGAATAATTTGACATTTCAGGTGGAAACACATCCATTTGTATTTCAGCAGCATCTATATCACTGAAGACTTTGTCTAAAGCTGTGAGAATGGCAGTGGCATATTTCATTCTCCATATTTCTACCAACTCTACAACATCTTGGATGGTAAAAAGAATGCTGCAGTGTTCAATCAGTTGATTAATATGGAAAGAATTAAACTCCATGAGTACATTGGGACAAGTCACCATAGTATCCACTTGTACCTCCTTCATCATTTCTTGCTGGAAGCAATGAAGTTCCAATCTCAGTTTCTCCCTTTGTTGTTCACTGACAACTCTTGTAAATTTGGCTCTTTCATGATGAGCATGTGCATTGATGGTGGTCATTAATTTCTGGACTGGTGACTTTTTTGTTGTATCTCCATTCAAATTGGGACTCCAAAGCACCCTGCAATCCTTGTCACTACACCTGCATTTCATTGCACATTGTCCACAGCATTTGTGAAGTAAACTGTTACTTGCCACTTTACTTTCAAAATGGCTCATTAACCATATACGCGAGCATCCTTCTTGTTGGACATAAGCCTTCATATCCCTATCACAGTGGGCTGACAGTAGTCCATTGAACAGCAGGATGCAAGAGCTTGGAAGTCCATCCCGTCCAGCACGCCCACACTCTTGAACATACTGTTCCACTGTCTTCGATGGTCCAAAATGAACAATCTGTCTAACCTTCCTGCAATTGATACCCATGCCGAAGGCAACAGTACAAATGACAACTCGTAAATGTCCATCATCCTTTGCCATATTTTCGATTATGTGTTCCTTAACTCTTTTAGGGGTGCCAGCATGAAGCATTTCAACCAGTCTTTTTTGTGGATTGGTTACTCCACCACTGTACATCTTCAGACCCAAAAAAACTTCAAACATTCGGTACAGAACTGAACACTGCTTTCGTGTTTGACAGTATATTAATGTTCTTGGCGTGTTTGCACCCATATCATCAGCTTCATTAATAAGCCGCCCAAACACAATCTCCAATGGCTCATTTTTATCTACATATTGTGTAGAATAAAATAAATTTGGCCTGTCAGGACTCTGCTGGATCATTTGCACATCCTTTGGTGACAGGTTCAGGGTTTCCATTATTTGTTCCTTGGTTGCCTTGGTGGCAGTTGCTGTTAGGATCACTGATTTAGTATCTTTGGGAATTAAAGAATGTAATTCTCCTAAGCAACCATACCACTTCCTGAATGGGACCTTCTTGGTACCTGTTAGCCCCCTGTAATAACACAAAGAACAAAACAGCAATTAAGACATACACCTACTTGCAAGAACGTTGTCATACGATATTAGAACATTAGTAATTTAGTGAGAAAGGAATACATTAAAAAGACAAACAAAAAAATTCAGCTTCAGTGATCTTCTTTTGTTCTTTAAAGACCCATTGCCACTTACCGTGATGCACCGCGGTCACAGATGAATTTCGTGGTCCATGAAATTCAAAGATTCATATATTGAATAATAAATTCATATTAAATCCTTTTCCGACATAGCACTAAGGCACAAATTAATTCTTTTACATTCCTTTAAGAGTTTATTCAAAAGGTTAGAATTGTTTTTTCGGTTGTGACACGATTCAAAATGTTAACAAATTGTGATGCATCAAGGTAAGTGGCAATGGGTCTTTAATATAATTCCTATCCCACTAAACCACTAATGTTCTATTTTCGTATGTCAACGTTCTTGCAAGTAGGTGTATGTCCAACTTTAAAAATTATAGAATAATGAAAATATTATATTCTGAATGAACTACCTCAAACATAGCATGCTATTTCAATGTGCATGTTTATGTTTCTACTACATTTATGTTGTTGCATAACACTACTATGTAATAAATATATATCTATACATCTAATGTACAGTGTAAGCCATAGACAGTATTTCTTGCATGGGTTTTCTATTTTATTTTATGTTAGATTATTAGTCTGTCTTTCTATATATCGATCAATCCGTTCATCTTCGCTTGATCTGGTTGTCTAGCTATCAATTATGGCTTTGCATCTTTGCATAAATTGTATGGGATTTTGGATGATTTTAAAAATTAATATTTCACACCGTTTTGGTGGACATAACAATTTTGGTTTCTCCCACGTTCCTTATTAATTCCAGCTCAAAAATTACAAATTTAAAAAAGGCAAAAATCCGTTTGCAAAGGCCTTACCCTCTAATTTTCAATCACAAGGATAATTTAGAGTGAATATCAACCTAGCTAGAAATGCTCTATACTAAATTTGAAAATCTACCAAAACGAAAAAGAGATAAAAAGTTTTAAATTTGTCAACATACCATTGAACGATGCAGTGAGCTTCACCTATTACGACGCCGATCATCATATCCCTGGAGCTTGGCGTGCAGAAAATTCCTCTCCATGTTGTAGTAGACAGAAAGCACTCTGGGGAACCGAACAACACGACATAGTTGCCATTTACGATCTGCTGGATGATTTCAGCATCTTCCTCGTCACCGATGGCAATTGCTGGAATCCCAATATTATTTAGATATAGCACATGATCTTCCATCAAAGATCGAAGTGGAGAAAGAACCACAATGATGCTGGATCCTCTGGATTTACATCGCAAAATATCCGAAACTATGGGAAGACCCTGAAAAATTAGTGACTTCCCGTAACCTGTTGGCAGGTTTACAAAATATTTTTGTTACTAAAGAATCCCTTAATAGCCTCCTTTTGTTCCGGCAAGAGGTTTCTTACTTCAAACTCATGTTCAACTGCCGAAAATGCTTCTCTCCATAACTCTTCGCTGTATGCCGCCATTTTGATTCAGACGCGGTGACGAAGACAGCAAGTCAACAGCAAAGACTCAAGACCAATCAGAAACGCCGTTAGATTAACCAATCAGCATTGAGTCGACAAATCAATGCGGGGGGGCTTTGGAACACGATTCTTGTCGCTGCTGCGCAGACGGACTTTACGACAGAAAATTCCGGATGCAGTGCAGGCTAGGGTTTTGCATGCCGGCAGAATTTTTTAGTATCTCAAAGACCAATGGTTGACCTTCAAGATGGTTGTGTTTTTTTGGAAATTCTTTATGTACCACGGCCCATATGGACAAATCGAAGTTGGTGAAAAATCGCCCACCGCCCCGAAGCCGTAAATGTCATCTCTTTGTTAGCTCAAAAAGTCTTTAAATATTTTGAAACCAAATGGTTTTTAACTTGCATTAGAAAGTATGAGGATGGATTTTGATTGTGTGAAAACGTAGTTGTAATAAAAAAAAGCTAATCGTTGCGAACGCTTTAAAAACCTGTATCTTTAACGGTCCATTGCAGTCTACGGACGGCTGAAATCCTAAAAAATCATATTTTCGTAATTTCTCAAAAATTAAAAGGCGGTGAGACTCTTGAATTATATTTTCTAAAATAACTCACCAAAAGTGTACTTTGGGTAAAATAAAAAGAATTTCGAATATTTCAATCTTTCGTCGGATTCTCGATGGTGTACTTTGGGTAAAATAAAGGTGTACTTTGGGTAAAATAAAAAGAATTTAGAATCTTTCAATCTTCCGTCGGATTCTCGATATTAAAGATATTTTCTTATCCTAATATTATAGAGATGGAAAAAATGCTGCTTTACACATATTATTGATGTGAGGGACATTCCTGGCTGCTGAAACTGGCGTTACACTAACGTCTCCAACTCTTAACTTGTCGATACAAACTTTTTTCAGCTGATGCCTGCTTCCGAAAATCAGGAAGTCGATTTTACTATCATTCAGTTTCAAGTTGCCGATAATGCCGATTAATAATGGGAAATACTATTTCGTGAAAACACAGCTCACCATCTATAGTTTCCTGAAATATGTGGAAAAAACGAAACAGTACAAATTCTGAACATGTTCAAAGGAGCACCATGTTCAAAAAAGCTTTCGAACATGTTCAAAAACATTACCTATTACGAACTAGGTAAAATCCAACACCACCACGAATCCATCAAACTACTCTACCTGCCAAAAGCACTAGGAGGAGGCATTAAGAAAAGCGTTCAGGACACTTTTCAAAATAACGACAAATGGCTAACTATATCAACGGCAAAGACAAGAGGATCAAGCATGCAAAAACGCTTGAATTGAGTAGATTGACATCACAATCAGTCATCAACACTTGCTGAAATTGTTTATTTAATAGCCGTTCTTTCAGAAATAAGACTGCATTGTGGATTACATCTCCCATGACTGAAAAGCAGATCTGGTTGCAATCACGGAATCGTGGTTGGACCAGCATGATGCAGCTGTCCGCTTAGAGTTATGCCCCGATGGTTACAAACTGTTGTATCATGTACGCAATACTCGATGTGTTGGTGGAACTGCGTTATTATACCGCGAGTCGCTATGCGTGAATGGAGTTAATGTGAAATGGGAGTCTGCGATGAGGCTGGTGCTTTGGAGGGACATTTCCGTCGATGTGCAGCTTGATTGTCTTGCCTTTGACTTTCTTGATTGTTCCGAACTGGCAGTCGAATTCCTTAAACATTGAATCTAGGTTGTATCCTTTGCCAGTTGTGACGGTATTCACCGTTATCTGAATAATACATAGTTCCTTCGCTGTGTCGTAGCCTAACAGGTTTTCTGCATCTCCTTGAAATACAAACACTGTGGTTGCTGTGCTCTTGCATTGAAATTGGATATCTGTCTCTATCTTGCCTTTGACAGGTATTTGAGCCATATGGGTATATCTTGTGCTTTGCATTTCCCAGCTCTAGTGGAACGTTCTGTTTTGTAGCATTGACCTTCGATTCGTCGATCAGGTTGACTGTAGCTCCGGAATCTATCATCACTTTGACTTGGGTTTCTCCGATTAGTACGTTGCAGGATGGTAGTTTTGAATTTGTCTTGGGCTTGACTGTGTACGAGTATTCTTCCTCTTCTTCTTCTTTGGTAGAGTATTCGTCGCCTTTGTTGTCTTGCGTGACATTTCGTACACGGTTGTTTCTTGGCGGATTTGTTTTGCAAATGCGTGAAAAGTGACCTATCTTTCCGCATGAACGGCATTCTTGGACTTTGGCAGGGCATTCATTTCGATGAGGGAAGTCTCCTCCGCAATGCCAGCATGTTAACTTGTTGGAGTTAGGTTTCTGTTGCTTGTTTTCGCTAGTGCAGGACGTCGATCTGATGCGTGACTGTGGTTTTGGTTGCCTAGCACGTGATCGGAATTTGCCGGCATTCTGCACGGGCCTTTGATCGTATCTTTGGGCATCTTTCCAGTTATCTTTCACTGTATTGACCTGGAATTCTGTTTTTTCTACTTGGGTTGCTTGAGATTCGCTTAATTCCAATGCCCTTCCGTGTTGAAGTAGATCTTTAAGGCTGAAATTTTCCCTTAGAGCGCGGCGTTAGATGTACACAAAATAATGTGTTCTTTGATATCTTTGTCTACGTCGGCGAACTCTCATGTTTTAGCAAGCTGGCGCAATCTTGTATGATATGTATCCAACGATTCTCCTTCCTTTTGCTTCGCTGTTCTGAAGTTGTAGACTTCGTAGGTAGTGTTAACCTGAGGATTAAAATACTCGTCTAGTTTCTCAACAGCTTTCTTGTAATCTTTATCTTCTCCGGTGTCAATAAGTGTATCAAATATGTCATCAACATCAGGTCCCGCATAGTGAAGTAAAAGTGCTCGTTTCTGCTTGCTATCTTCCAATTTCATTCCAATGAAAAGTCGTTCAAGTCGTTTTAACCATTTTTCCCATCTAGGGCCTGCGTTGTTGTCAAGATGGACGTTCAAAGGCGGCAAATCGATTATATTTGTAGCCATCGTTCGTCGCCAGTTGTTGTATCTCCTCGTGCATTTACTTAAGTGCCTAATTTATGTACATACATAATCATAACTAATGATCAGTGACGTAACTACATTACACAGTGGTGCGGAGTTCTCAAAAACACAACTTTTAATGTTATCTTGGTTCAGTTCTTAAGTGTCGCAATAAACTTTATTTTTTAGATAAAATTTGATTTCGTGCTATCTCTCTTTGGCATGGTTTGCGATGACTTCCAACTTGGCAGCTTTTCATGAAGTTTTTTCCATTCTGTTCTTAATTTTTCAATGCACATTTGCCTCCATGCACTATTATCTTCCCTGTTGAAGATTTCTTTTAACTTTTCGGAAGCTGATGGGCTTTCAAGATTTCCTTGGCATGTACTCTAGTTCCATGTCCTCTTTAAAAGAAATTCTTATTAGCTCACTGTCTTCTTTACTCCATTTCATTGATGTTCGTCTTTCTGAAACGGCTGATTACTTAGTTTCGATTGCTGATTTTTGTTAGTCATTCAGTCCTGAACCAGGTTCTGGGGATCGATAGTAAATTGTGGTAATTCTGGCTGGCTTTCTGTTATTACAAATGCTTTTCTGCTTCTTATTTCTTCCAATGTATGCCTTCCCAAAACCTTTGATTTCTTGGCGATTTTTGTATTTCCTTGATTTTTTGTATTTCCTTGATTTAAAAACAAATGTACAAAGAAGGTTTTGATTTTTTGGTCTGCATTCTTATGAGGTGCCGTATAGGACAATATTGAAAAAATAAATACCTTTGACAAAGAAATATATAAACTACAATAGTGAAATATATGATAAATGAGTATAGTTTTGTATATATATGGTCCTATGATGTATATATATTCATATTCGTATAAATATATGAGACATCGCAAAGTAAACACTGGTCATTGTTCACAAAAATATATACGGATATTGTGCCCGTTATAATTTTTTTTATTATTTGCATATATATAGAGCATTCACGACATAAATATTTAAGGCATAGCCGAAAAAAAATATAAATGGCTATTGCGCCTGCGATCATTATGGTCAGCGAACATCCTTTTGGCGGGAAACCTGACAGACGACGAAGGAATGTACTTGCAACTACTAGCAAGATGGCGGATAACAGTGTGTCTGGTGTGTCTTCTTCTTCAATAGACTCACTTGTAAAGCAAATAATTGATCATCCCGATTTCAAAAATGCAATAAGGGGATCCGAAAGTTCGCTTAGATCATCAACTTCTCCTCAAGAAACTGCCCAACAAGCTACAACGACGCCACAAGGTCGGCAAACGCATGGCCAGACTCAAATGCAGGAGTTTAGAAGAATATTCCACAGATCAGTGAATAACCCACCACAGTACACAACAAGGACAACATGGGCCCCCACTGGAAGAGCGGTTCGTTCTAGTCTCTCCAGCAAAAACAAAGCCTCCAAGAGAGATCACGAAGGGAAAGCTAAAACAACCACCTTTAGTAGAGAGGTGGTTTTTCTGATAAGACCCAAAGACACAATGCCAAGAGGAAGGGCTAAAGCGGAACTCCAAAGGATGGGGCACGTCGTAAGTTGCTTTGTTTTTGTCAAAAGTTGGTCAGCAAGAATTGTCTATGAGAAGCTAGCGTCAGCGTTTCAATCAAAGCTTGATGAAATCGCAAGTGAACCAAAGTAAGTCTGATCAGTATAACTGTTGGTTTTGAGCTATTACTCACAGAGTAGAAATCTGAATCAATTTTTTATTAAGCTCACATGTATTAATTCAGTAATATGGATTTAGTGCTCAAGGTCATGTTCATTTGCTTTGTTGATATATTATTCAAGGAGAGTGGTTATCGATTACGGCTATTCGTACGTATTGATTAACATTTATTATTTCCACCAACCTTTTTTTGAGAAAATCATGTAGAAATTAATGTTTGCAGCTACAGTCTTTATGCAGAGCTTATAGTTCTAAACAACATCTGTTTGAGCATATATCAGAAAAATCTTCTGTTTATTTCAAGAATTCCTTCAAAATTGGTGATTAGTTCACTTTTTGGACATGATGGACAATCAATAAGGCTGCTAGCATTAATTTGTAATAAATATATTTTCAGATTTAAGATCATGATGGGCGTTGGTACAGAATTAGTAGAGCCATGCCTCACCCCAGATCAGGACCTAAATGGTGATTTGTTAGGACGTATATTTTCCAAAAAGACTATATGGCTACTCCCTTCAGAATCCATATGCAGTGTTAAGTCTGAACTTGTGGAGGTAAGTTAACAAATTTATAAGAAGACTATTTATCAAGTATTACACAGAATTTTCTGAATTTAATAAAGCTTATATTTTTTGAATGGTGGTGATAATAGAGATTTAGAATATACAATCGAGGACAAAATAGTTGTCGCTAATTTGTCAAAATTGCAGTATTTGGACATTCTTTACACCACCACTTTCACCTCCCCTCCCCTGCGTACAATGTCGGCATGTTGGCATCTTGAACACTGGAGTCTATCAATATTGAATTGAGGGGGCAGGGGGATTTAATGACTTCACCCAAAGAGAAATGATTTTTTAATGTCAAATGGACCCATGTAGCACACAGGCAACAATACATTTTGACCAGCATTGTAGCTCGATCTGTGAAATGAATTAAAGTCAAATGAACAATTGTTTTTATTATCTCTGTAAATTGCAAGAAAATAATATTTTGCCTTTTTTTGAATTATATAATTATTATAAACAGAAAAGTAGTAAATAAAATTAGGCAGGACATAAAAATGGAATAAAACAAACAATGAATTTCAAAGTGAGCAGTTAGTTCAATCAGTTTGATTTTTTTATCACATGCATAATACATTTTGTACCTCATGAAGTCCTCTCTCATTAGTATTTGATATAGAATAATTTTCATAATTTTCAACTTAAAAAAAATCAGTCATTTTTTATACATTGCAGCACTTTCTCCTCAACAAGTCTTAACTCAGAATCCATAGTTTGCACAGCTTTACATATACAATAGTGACGAATAGGTAATTTATAAGCACTGGTATTGCATTGATATTGTGTTAGATATGTTTGTTTCATTGATTCCTTTAACATGAACTACTTTATCACCTATTTTTATGGTTGCCAGTAGCTCTGAGGATGAAATGAAGATAATTGGCTGTTCAAGTCTGTCTTTGAGAGTGATGACCATGGTATTGCAACAAGCAGGATATCCTCTAGTGTAATAACACCAAGCAGTACAGCCACCCGCAATAATGCCATAACACCCAGCAACACAGCTATAGAAATTACCAGTCCAGTCATAGCAACTGGTAATATTGCCATAGCAACAGCCAACACAGGTAGAGAAACTACTAGCCCAGCCATAGCAACTGGTAATACTGCTATGGCAACCACCAACTCAACATCCAGCAACACAATTGCAGAAACTAACAGCAACACAACAACTCATGGTAGGTTTTAATTTAAAATTAACGTTTAAGTTTTATGACATGTAGTATCATAATAATTAAATATAATAGTTTTTTTACTCTCGATAGCATTTTTTATGTTATCTCGCAAAAAAATTTTACTATGACCTTCATCAGTTGGAAAATGAAAACTGTAATTATTACAGTTTTCATTTTCCAACTGATGAAGGTCATAGTAAAGTAAACAGTAAACAATAGCAAGAGTCCCCAACTACCTTAAATACATGTTTTTCATTCATTCTTTCATTCATTCATTCATTCATTTCTTGTTAATTCTTACTAAGTTGCTAGATGTTTAAGAGCGACTTTCAGTAAGAGTCGACCAAACATCGGCACATGTCAAAAAATCGAATTTGCTCATATTTTGTTTTTAGATAGCCCATAGTGTGAAATAAATCGAGGTGTTGTTAGTTTTGAAAAAAAAAAATTTTCCCCACGAAATTTACGAAAATAGATTTCGCCCAAATGCACGGGAAAATTGACCGACGAGGTCAAGGAATTTAGTTCAAAACTAAGCGCATCCTACAGCTAAACTACTTAACAATTTTTTCGGTTGGCACTTTTTACCGAAGGAATAGGTATTCCTCTTGCCTTTCGTTGTATTTATTCTAGAATATTTGGCGATTTAAGATTCGAAATCATTTTTCTACGGTGTACACTTTTTCCAAAATTTAAAAATGCAAATTAAGGGCTTAAAATACTGCTTATAAAAACTATGTGCGTAGATACCAAATTATTCAAAACCTACACCCAGAGGATTATCTAATGTATTTCTATCAGATTCAAAGAAAAATATCTGGGCAAATCATTTTTAGCTTTCCGTTGAGGTCTCTTTACGAACACTATTTCGCCGACATTTCAACTGAAACAACTTGTTGCGTTACCTCCACCGATGTGACTATAATTTTAATTGCATTCATTCCATCGCTGAATTTTGCAAAAACTAGGGGATAAACCAAGAAAAAGACATCATAGTAATAACCAACACATTTCAATTGCGATATATTGACATATTTTATCACATACGTTTTAAACTCATTCTATTGCTTGACACAAAGGATGCTTTGTCGGTAAAAAGTTTATCAGTGAACTAAACCTGCTCCAATCTCACATTTTTGCGATTGATTTATGTTTTCGCAAGATCTTCAGCGTGACTTTGAACCAGCTGAACTGAGGTGAAATTGAGGGGGGATCGTTAAAATATTGCTAGGAGAAAGGGGGATGCACAATTTTTGTAAGAAGCTACAAGTCTTGCTTAGGGTAGTCTAACCCACAGCCGCTTTCAGTGTCGTCACGCAACGCTTTCTCCCATGAGTAACTGAGACTATGCTTAGGGGGGATCGAATTTTTTTGCATGACTTTAGTTAAGGGGGATGTTGAGAATTATTCTGGACATTTCAAATTTTTACCTATGTTTTTAGTTATCGTTATCTTCCAAATGTTAAAGGGCAACTTACCCCCCAAAATGACCCATTTTTAAGAGAAAGTACATCAAATGAGAAACACAAAAATTCAATTTTTAGAGGGGATAGAGCATCCGAGTTCCAAAAAAAATAATTTCAAAACATCGCATATATCGCTCTGGTGGCCGCCATCTTGCACTTTTATCGCGGGCTCAGAAAAACAGGCAATGACGTCACAAACGTCATAAGAGTTCACGGCGTCAAGTTGTTTACGAGCGTTTGGTTGACTTCTTCCCCTGTTTCTGAGACGTTTTACTCAATATTTTACGAACGAAATACGGCCTGGTCATTCAATTAAAGGCATGTCAGAGTCTAATTCTTTTTCCGAAGACTCGGACAGCTCGAGAGACGATTTTGCTCAAGAAAGAATTTTTTGTTAGAAAGGCCGAGTTTGTTGTTACGC
>WHPX01000029.1:0-160584 GCA_011057435.1 Actinia equina
TATCCCACTTTCCCAGCGTCTTTAGAAGTGTTATGTCACCTGGAAGCTGCTTGGATCTGGACAGCACAACTCCTTTGCTACATCTTCCTTTGTTTGGGATTTGAAAATTTGTTGCTGAAAGTATTTCTTTCTTAGAAATTAACAGTTTTTTTTGATCAAAGTATTATTTCTTAGGTATTAACGGTTTTTTTTGATGTTTAAATAAACTAACTCCAAGCTAAAACGGGGGGTCACGGGCACCCTTTGCCTTCCCCAGGTCCTGTGTTCCCCTAGTTCAAATTTCGTCTCACCCCTCCCCCGACAAGAGAATGATTGTCATTCTATTCGGATCGAACTCTTCTAAAAGCCGAGATCTTACGTCCCGAACCTGTGAAAAAGTTGGCGCAAATCATTTCGTTACTAAGGTCATCGGGCCTCTTCGGAGGCCCCATTTTAGCCTCAGAACAGAAAACAATACTAATAGATGAAAACTGCAAACATGAAAACTGCAAAACAGCGAGAACTGAACAACAACAGCGGACAAAAAAACCGGCGTCCTTCAAAACAGGCAAGTGAACGCTAGGAAACCCACTGTAGCTATGTCTTCTACAATGTCATACTTAAAAATATTCGTTTGAATAACTTATTAATACTACAGCTAATATCATTGAATTAAGTTTTTATGCTTGCTTTTTATGCAAAACAAATTCTGATTATGAAAATTATAGTTTGATAAAGTTAAAAAAATTTTTACCGGTTTCTTGGTTGCTAGGACAAAGTTCAATCGTATTGTTGTGTCGTCCAAGAATATGATAATTTTTCTTACAGTGGTTTTATACCTTGATAACTTCATTACAAATTTATCGAGAATCGTTAAATAATTAATTTGCTTTCAGAGTTGATAAAGTTTTATAAAGAAAGACAGAGCGTCAAATTAATCAATTGAATATTGTGTTGGGACGTGACATATATATGCAGCTTATTAATATTTATGCCTTTGATTCTTTCTCGCCGCGCGAACTATCATCCTTGCCTTTTGTTTATTGTCGTTTTTTGTTATAGGTTATTGTTCTTTTTCTGACTTAAAACGAAGGGTTTCTGCAATATTCTCTGTAAAAGAGCTAAATACTTGCACGACTATTGTGCTGCCCCATCAAAGTCTCTGAAGTCAAGGGTAGTTTGTATACACATGCAGGAGGTCCTGTTGAGATGGGGGTACCTATTATATATATGGTATGTCCTCCATCGGAGTTTCACAACGCCTCTATCGCAATGTTGGAATGCACTTGTGTCACTTGTCAGAATTTACACCTAACAGGGCCTCACTGTCAGTAATTCAAATTACAACAGTCTGTCGTTTGTTGCTCTATAGTTTGTGGCTTTAGGTTTCCGTTTAAGCCATGTCGTGCATGGCATGCCTTTGCCGGAATTTACCCCTAGCAGGGCTTCATGCAGGGGTAGTATTGGAAGTGTCTTTAGTGGGTTCTGACACTGAAATGAATGGCAAGTTTATAGCAAACTAAGGCCTTTGCCAAAATGGCAGCCAAAAATTTTAAAGAAATAACAGCACTAGAAAGAGCACCTCTATGAAGATTCATTATCTCAGGTGCTATATCAGCCGAAAAAACTTTAGTTGAAAATGACAAATTTAGGAACTGGTCATTTATTAGAGGGGGGGAGGGGGTGGGGTGGTGCATTTTCATTCCCCATGGCATTTTTTTTTGTGGTCCGGTTCTTTCAAATACATAAAGTAACATGGCCCCAGCAAGAATGAGAACATAAAATAACATGACCCACCCCCAACTCAGATTCAACCTGGGCTTAAGGGTCTTGAAACACCTGGATTTCCTTTGTCGTCTTGCATTTTTCACCCCTGACGATAGGTCCAAGATAGGGTGCTAAGTCTAACTTCCATACACTTTCGGTTCTACCTACACATAAGCTCATCATACAAACTTACAAGCAAATTATTTTTCGATACATCATATCTACACTGCCCCTCCACTCGTGCTCCATGGCCATATGCAGCATATTTCCCCTATTCCCTGCATTACCTTCAAATCAATCCTTACAAATTTTATATTTTCCTACATCTCTTTCAATCTACAATAATACTATGAATATGAACTCATTCCCATCCATACCCTCATGCTCTATAAACACTCTTACGCACTCCTTAACATTTTACCCACCAAAAACCCTTTCTCCTCTCCCCTTGCTTGGGTCTGAATACCTGTGTCTTCCATAGTATTCTCAGATTCACTTCCGAGTTTCTATTCTTTAAATTTGCTATGAAAATGTAAACTAAATAGCTATACACTATATCAAACCTAAAATAGTTGACTAAAAACGCATGATCCCCCAAAAATGTTTGCATAATTTCATGCAGCCCCTCATTTTTGGTTGAACAATAAGATATGGCCCCCTCCCCATTTGCACCAGCCCAGACCCCCTCCTAATAAATGACCAGTCCCTTGGAGACGTTTTTATGTCTTAGGGTATATATTTCCCCTACGAGGTATTTAAGTTTTCTCCACCAATTTAACACTTGACATAATGAATCTTTGTTGTGTTGCTAATTAAAGTAAAGCACTGCTCTTTTCAAAGCTGGTATTGGTGTTTCTTCAGCTTAATAATATTTTAAGTCATTGGAATTTGCGGTCGCCATTTTGCCATTTTTAACGACAGTGTTTAATCATCTACAGATCCCATCTATTAGGCCATTACTGCACCAGGAAAGGAACGTTCTGGTCCATTTAAACTTGTTGATAGGCCTAATACTCTTTCACCATCCACTGAGTCTCTCCTCAGACCAAAAACAACAGTTGGTTTTTATGAGGATCATGAATACAGCCTTCCGTCACGCCCCAAATCTGCTTCAGGGATGTCAGACGATGCACCAAGTGTATCAAGTACTCCTAGGTAATAAAGATTATGTACCAACTGATACAGGGTCTTCATCTAAGGGTCAGTTGATAGAAGAATGCTCTGGTATATATCTAGAGTCAGCAAAATTCTGTGGCTTAAGCTATCAATATGACAGCTTAGTAATTAGTGTTTGCTTGGCTTTATGATATTCTCCTATTATTTCAAAACTTAATAAATGTTCTGCTAAGGGATGATTATGTAATGGTTTATCAATAAACTGATGGGGGTTTTACAAACAATATCTTGCAAAACAACTTCAGTATGACCATATGTTGCCAGGCAAATCAAAATCTCCTGATTTAAACAAACCAACTTCTGGTTGCCTAAGAGTGTTATCTTAATATGTGTTGGAAGTTTGTTTTATTCCAAGCTGTGCCAACACTCAGGGTATTCAAATGACTAAGGAGAAGGTGGCTGCCCTTGTAATTATTAGAATATTTTTTGGTTAGATCTTCATATATGGCTCATATGACCATATAAAATGGTGGTGACCTGTCCATAATCAACGGAGCTATTAACAAGAACTAATTAATAATTGATAGTCTTTAACTATCATGTGTTTAACCATGATTTAATTAAGACTTTCAAATTTAATATAATAATTGTTAATACTTTTTTTAATTTAAAAAGATCAAGCTTTTCTAAGAAAGCCAGACAGCCCAAAGGAAGCAGAAGTCCCAAGGGCAGAAGAAAGTCGATCAAACCCAAAACACACATTGCATGGGATGATACAACAGGTACTGACCAGACTTCTAATGACAAAGACAGATTAAGACCACAAGATGCAAAGGGTAAGTGTATGCTTTCACTGCAGTGGGAACCCTTTGGTAAGCAATTATAGGTAAACCTTTATAAGTCAGTTGTTTCAGGGAGACAACAGTAGTGGCAGAGTCACATGGTCTTTTGTGTCACAGACACCTTGTTTCTCCAGCAACACCTCAAAAAGGGGATTTACTTAATAAAGCTATATAATGATATCTTTAAGACTAGTGAAAGTTAAGATGCTTTTCTTTAAGTTGAACAAATCAGTCAGAGTGGCCAGATCTCAAATGGTATGCATCAGTAATAATAATAATTGGAACTCATGCTGCATTTTGGTTGGTCCAGTTCAAGAACTCATGTGTACCATTTACAGCATGAACTTCCTAAATGCACCATTAAGATTGATTGAATGTTATAAAATAATTGGGAACTACGCATGCTATATGATTACTCAAAAACCATATTTGATGAGAGTATCATATAGCACATTATCGTCATTTTAGCACGTGCAAGTATTGCAACTGTCAGATTTTAATATTTCGCACGCCCTCATTGGTCAGTTTTAATAAGATGCCATGTAGGGAGAATTTACTTAGACTTTGCTTTTTTTCTTGCGCTTTTCCACTAGGCATCGTGGTTTCCTATGCTCCTCTCGTGTTTTCTCAACATCCCGCATGTTTTGATCAGAGTATCAAACATGGAAAGCTGTTTTTGATCTGTCAAGTAAAGCACCTTAAATACTTTTCTCACCAGATGGGGATGATCCATTCAGATCACAAGCTCACAGCAAGTCTAAAAAAGCTTCATTTAAAGCCATGTCACTGGTACCTGGATCTGTCTCTACCATGGTGGCTCTACAGGAGAGTGAAGAAGATGAAGAAATATGTGAAAATGCTAGTGATGGTGAAATCAAGACTCCTAAAGCACCTTGCTTTGCTGATGTCCTGATCTCAGAATCAAGCTCAGATTTTGATACTGATTTAGAGGAAGATTTTCCAGGTATTTCAAGATAACTTTAAGTCAGATTCTTTTGACACTCATTAAATTAAAACCTTAAATTTGAAGGAATTTGAGTTAGGACATTCACACCTCCCCTCACTAAGGTAAGGGAGGGTTCATATTATTTATTGAAATATAATAGACAGAGGGGCTATGCGGATTTTACATCTACAAATTTTTTTTTGTAATGGCTTTACCCCCACGCACAAGCATACTATGTCTTTCATTGATCCCCCCAAACTATGCAGTCTTTGAGTAGCCGCTAGATCTTTGGCTTTTAAATAATAGGAGGGAATTGGCTGCAGTTAATTAAGTGTGGGCCTATTGTTGTCTGTTGTCGTGGTGTTAATAGAGGGCCCAGTTTTGAGGTCTTTGATGAGCATGGTACAATATCATGTCTAATCCCTGTTTGTAGTGTGCACTTTGAGTGGTCAAATCTCTAGGTGCAACTACATCTTTCTGCTCTATAACCTTAATAGGTTAGAGTTGATGCATACGACCTACATCTGTAATCTTGTACGCCTTTTATACTTCTCTCTTACTTAATAATGGATTAATGGATTATGTAACATATGTCCCTAAAACGTGCATGTGTGTTTGGGGGGGGGGGGGGGGGGGGGGGAGGGGGGAGAGGGAGATTAGATTGAAAAATATATAGCTTCCCTTCACTCTGAGTATAATATCATGATTGTTACATGCACTGTATGTAACTGACACTTTATACCACATATCAATACCTTATAAACCACTCACTAACACCTTACCAACACCTTACCAACCACTCACTGACACCTTACCAACACCTTACCAACCACTCACTGACACCTTATCAACACCATACCAACCACTCGCTAACACCTTACCAACACCTTACCAACCACTCACTGACACCTTACCAACACCTTACCAACCACTCACTGACACCTTACCAACACCTTACCAACCACTCGCTGACACCTTACCAACACCTTACCAACCACTCACTGACACCTTATCAACACCTTACCAACCACTCACTGACACCTTACCAACACCTTACCAACCACTCGCTGACACCTTACCAACACCTTACCAACCACTCACTGACACCTTATCAACACCTTACCAACCACTCACTAACACCTTACCAACCACTCACTGACACCTTATCAACACCATACCAACCACTCACTAACACCTTACCAACACCTTACCAACCACTCACTGACACCTTACCAACACCTTACCAACCACTCACTGACACCTTATCAACACCATACCAACCACTCACTAACACCTTACCAACACCTTACCAACCACTCACTGACACCTTACCAACACTTTGCGGACCACTAACCAACAAATGCCAACAACCACTTTCTAACACCTTGAAAACCACTTATCACCCATTAACCACCATAGTGCAGGTTAATATAGACAAAAATGTTTGCTTAATGAAGAAATGTCCATCTGTTAGAACCGCCCAGAAATTTTGATCCATCTGGCAGAGAGCAGTACATCAAATCCTGCAAACAAAAAGGTTGGTAGTTTTGAATAAGGTGCTGATGACTGCGGGGAGGGTAGTGTTGTAAGAGAGTTGCTTTTCTTTGGGTTCGACCAACTTTTCCTCCCTTTGCAAAAATTATAATTAACTTTGAAATTACAATAATTATTATTGGAATTTCAGTGGACAATATAATTTTGATTATATACAATACATTTTTATTTCATAATTATATGTTTACCTCAATAATGAAACCTTGAACCCAAAAATTATGGAGTGAGAGAGCTACAGAGTACAATGTTATGTAGATAATGTTAGCACCTTTAACACATCACATAAATTCTGTTGTAGACTTGGTTCCTGTGTCATTTCTTAGCAAGCGGTTCAAGGAGAAAGAAATCATAATGAGGCACCATGGGTTGGGAATAGAAGGAACTCTACCGTTTGCTAGATCTTTGAAGGTATTAGTTACCATTAATTGATATACAGGCACATCCACATTCAGTATTGTCCTGCTTATGCTTCTAACCACTTGTGATACACTTCACTAAATTTAAATAAGGTTGCTCATTCATTCATTCATCCATCCATCCGTCCGTCCGTCCGTCCGTCCGTACCTCCATCCCTCCCTCCATCCATCCATCCATCCATCCATCCATCCATCCATCCATCCATCCATCAATCCATTTGTCTGTCCGTCCATCCACCCATTTTTGCATCCATCCATCCGTCCATCCATCCATCCATCTTTTCGCCTCTCCATCTGTCAGTCTGTCCATTTATCCCCGCATCTTTGCATCCATCCATTTGTCTGTCCATCCATCCATCCATTATTCTATCCATTTGTCTGTCCGTCCATTTGTCTGTCCATCCATTTGTCTGTCCATCCATCCTACTATCCATTTGTCTGTCCATCCATCCATCCATTATTCTATCCATTTGTCTGTCCGTCCATCCATCCATCTGTGCATCCATCCATCCATTCATCCATCCTTCTATCCATTTGTCTGTCCTTCCATCCATCCATCCATCCATTCTTTCAATTCATACATTATTCATCCAATGCATCATCATTGCATTCTAAGTTTATTTTCTAAGAAGCTTTGTCATAATTACAATAATATTATTCTAATATGTTTTTTTAGAAAAATACTTTTACAGAGAAGTTAGATCTGACAGATAACTACATTGAGCGTCATGGCGCTATAGCCATCTCACAAATGCTTGTTGATAACTGCTTTATCACAGAAATTGTAAGTATAAATCATGTTTGAACTAGTTTAGAAAAGAAAATAATTGGCAAGCTTGTATACGCTGATGAAATACTGCATTTCCTCTATATTATGCCCCCAGCCTTTAAAAAGCCTGCTTTCTAATAGCCCTCAGTCTGAGTTACAAAAAATTAAATAGCCCAAGGTCTGTAATAAGCCCCTACCCCTAGGGAACATAGTGGTTCTTTAAATATCCTTTGGTTTTACAGCATACTAGTGCTTGATTGAAAGTATATCATTAGGCAGGTGCGCCAGTGTGACCATGTGGCATGGGAAGGAGGATTCTAATTTTTCATAAAACACTTGCTGTCTATAGATAATATAGCAAACAGCAAACAGCAAACACAAAAAATATTATTTATTTTTAAGGATTGTTTCCACAGATTGTCAGTAGAAGTTGCGCCATTATAAAAGAAAACACATTTAATACCTTTTTATTTATTTTGTTAATTTTTTAAAGATCTTAATAGCTCTGAATTACTAAAAAATAATTTTGATCATACTTATAAATTTTACACTAAAATCAATGATAACATTTTTACAAATTATTATAATAATTATTATTGTTTTATTATAGTTATTACAGCATATTTAATTTATAATATTACGTAATTGAATTATATAATCAAAACCATTTTAGTGATAATGATAATAGTGATAATTTAGACATCAATTCCAATTAGATAATAATTATGTAATAATCTTATCATTAAAAGTCAGAATGAATTAAAAAAGTCTTATTAAACAATAATTTTTAAAATCACAGCTGGAACGAAGAACTAAATTTCCACAACCTTGAAGATTGAGTATAATTTTCTGGGTGAGTGTCCAGTTGTAATATAATATTCCCTAACAATGTATATGGTTACTCTAACCACAGCTTATGTTTTGCTATAATTATGTGCAAAAAAACAGAACCTTAAAATTTATCAATCATTTGGTATCAGTCATAAAAACTGTGAGTCATATAATTGACATTTAATTGGACGTATATTTTTACAGGGAGACCAATAATAATAATAACAATGCTACAGATTTTAATACTGAATCGTATTCTAAAATTAATTATAGTTAAGAAAGTAAAAGAACATTAATTAAGAAATTTTTTTTTGTTAATTAAGAGAGTGTGGGGAGGTGGAGGCTGGAAGAACCTACATACTTGCATGTGATCATCAGAACATTGAACTTATCCCATATATTTGATGAATTTTTTCCTCCAGGATTTGTCAATGAATTTTATAAGAACTGAAGGGGGAATTGCTTTTGGACAAATGCTTTACAAGAATCAGTCCTTAAAGAAACTTTCTCTTAGATGTGAGTAAAAGGAATAAAACAATTTACAGTCAAACAAGTTCACGCATTGACCCTTAGGGTCGATTAATGATTTGAATTTTCGAATTTTGATTTCATTATTCAGTTGAAATTTACAACATGGAAAACAACGAATTTAAAGATATAAATTAGGAAGTAAGAAAACATTTATTGTACTCTATAACATGTTTTTGGTTTTCATTATAGCAAATCATCTGACAGACAAGGTTGCCAAAGTCTTTGCTGATGCACTAAAGGAGAACAGAACATTGACTTACCTTGATTTAAGCCACAATGAAATAGGAGAGCTGGGAGGCATCTATCTAGGAGCTGGTCTGGTATGAATTTATTTGAACATTAAGTGTGCAATAGAACATACCTTGATTTAAGCCACAATGAAATAGGAGAGCTGGGAGGCATCTATCTAGGAGCTGGGTTTTGGTATGAATTTAGTTGAGCATTTAGTGTGCAATAGAACATACCTTGATTTAAGCCATGGTGAGATAGGAGAGCTGGGAGGCATCTATCTAGGAGCTGGGTTTTGGTATGAATTTAGTTGAGCATTAAGTGTGCAATAGAACATACCTTGATCAAAGCCACAATGAAATAGGAGAGCTGGGAGGCATCTATCTAGGAGTCGGTCTGGTATGAGTTTATTTGAACATTAAGTGTGCAATAGAACATACCTTGATTTAAGCCATGGTGAGATAGCAGAGCTGGGAGGCATCCATTAAGGTCGTGAATCAAAATATTGTATTGTAAAAGTATTGTTTTCATGTCTTCATTTTTCGCTTTTTCGTTAAAAGGCAATGAATTATGGCCTGAAGCACTTCGATGTCAGCTGGAATAGCATTAGGTTTAAAGGAGCTGTTGGCCTTGCACAGGCACTCAAGGTACAATCATTCACCTATTCAGCTAATTTAATTGTTTTGACCCCGGATAAGGAATTAGGGCAAGGGGTACCTATCTCCGTTTTTTATTGAGTGTTTCAAAGAAACTGCCGCCAGTAGCAAGCTATTTGCCATCCAAACATTACCTCTTAAATGCTCTGTGTTTCCTTAATCTTTGACACATTATTTATTTCACTAGAACTAATGCGAATTTTGATGTTGCTATTTCAGACTAACGACTGTTTGACACACTTCAATATATCATGGAATGGGTTGTCTCTACTTGGCTGTGTTGCTCTTGGTCGATTCCTCAAGAAAAACGAAGCCCTCATCGAGTTAGACATTAGTAACAATCGCATTGGTCTCCTTGGTACTCAGAAACTCGCAGCAGGAATTTCGTCTCATCCTAATCTAAAGGTTTTAAAGGTTTGTAGGGTGACTTACCACAGGGAACCCAAACTATACTATAGTATAGTATATAGTCAGCTGCAGGTAGCTGCTCAAGTCTACAACCAAACCATTGTGCATGTGTAAGACCTGAGGTGCCAGATGCTTCTATTAACAAAGAAATAAGGGAAAACCATCGATAATGACTCTTGTGTAGCAATAAGGTGAAAAATCTAATACCTCATTGCACAAAATGTCACAATTTCAAAATAGTGCTGCAAAAAATATGATGGGAAAATCCAATGACCCTCAGTTATTGAGAAAATAATGAATTTTATGTTGACCAAAAAAAGATGAATAAAATGTGTTTTTACTAAGAAACTTAATAAGTAGTGGGCAAGTTACAGCATTCATTATTATTAATATACTCAGCTCTACACCAAGTAAATAACGTGAACTTTTAAAATTTTGTTACTGAGCAGGGTCCGATCAAGGATTTTGCCTTGGGAGAGGGAGGGGAGGGGGATCAACAATACCAGTTTTCAGAACATCAGCTAGTTAAACTTATCACATGACTACATGTTGTAATTTTGTAAGGTGTGAGGATGGGGGATTAGGCCCCCTTGCCCCCTAGCTAACCTCCTCTCTTTATACAAGACCACCAGTTTATCAATTCTTAGTTATCACAATCAAAAATTCTATTGCAATTAGTTTGAACTGGACCCCCAAAAAGTTGTTAGAAGTATAGATTGACTGAACTAATATTATAATATTGATTTTTTTAGATTGGTAGAAACCCTATTGGTGATGTAGGAGTTGAGTGCCTTCTTAACATCATCAGGACCCACAATACCATCAAGTTCCTTTCTCTTGAGGTAAGAATGCTAAGAAAACGTTAGAGTAATTTATTTCACTTCCATAGCTTAGAACACAGGAAGTTGTTGCCCAATTCTCACAAGCCAGGGGCTCATGTATAAGACGCCCGAAGGTATGCACTTTACCCCCCCCCCCCCCCCCCACCAAGACTATCAGTGCTTCTTATTATGAGGATTTCTATACACAGAACTGATGGAACAGACCTTTAGTTTCAAAGGGCTTACCAATGAGTTACACCCACCCCTTCTCTCTCTTGTCTCTCCCTCCTCTTTCTCTCCTCCATCCAGTCGAAATACAAGAAAACTCTGAGCAACTGAATCCATCACATCAGTTTTGATATATATTTAATGGAGGAGTTGAATTAGATTCAAAGGGGAGAGAGGTGGGGTTGCTGATCCCCAGTAAGGGACCCTGAAGTTTTGCCGTAAGTAACTGGCTAACTCATAGATTGGAACCCTGAAACGACCTCTGGGCTGATATAAGTCAGGGCACAGCTAACTCACATACCAAACCCTGAAACAATCTCCGGGCTGATCTAAGTCAGGGCACAGCTAACTCACATACCAAACCCTGAAACAATCTCCGGGCTGATCAAATTCAGGGCATGGCTAACTCACAGATCAAATTGTATAGAATGGTCTGAACCCAGGTGAATGAATGTGAATGAATGAGGGTGTCCAGCACCCTCAGCCTTCCCTGTCCAATCAACAGGTCACACGATGACGGCCCGCTGACGTTCACAGATCAAACCCTGAAAGAGCGTCTGGGCTGATCTAAGTTAGGGTATGGCCAACTCACAGACCAAACCCTGAAAGAGCGTCTGGGTCAATCAAAGTTGGGGCATTGCTAACTCACAGATTTAACCCTGAAGCAACCTCTGGCCTGATCTAAGTCAGGGCACAGCTAACTCACAGACCAAACCCTGAAATAACCTCTGGGCTGATCTAGGGCAGCGTGTTTAATGAAGGGTTTCCTCACAATATTATTGTTTCCATTATTGTTTCCTACTTAGGACATAACTGTTTCACCGAAAATATTTGATGAAATCATAGAATTGGAAAAGGAAAGAGATGTGAAGGTCATTACAGGTGGTATAGGGGGATACAAAAGACCCAAGGTAAGTTAATACCATGTGTATGAATAGACATAACCAAGCTGAAAGTATTGTTTTATTTATGTCTACAACAGAGGGATGGGCAAGACATTTTTTTCATTTGTTGTTGTTTTAGTTGTGCTTTTTATTTTATTTTTTATCCTTCCCTCCCTCTAGCAGCAGTAAGGTGGACTCGCGAATCGCCGGCATTGCTAAAAATCACATATCGAAAAACACCAGGGGGGGGGTGGGGTTTTTGGAGCCGTGACGAGGCCCTACAGGGGGTCTTGCGCGATCCGCCGGCCGCAGCGATAAGTCCCTTACTGCTGCTGTGTCGGGTACCGCAAACGGAGGTTAAGATATCTTATAAATATACGATGCATGAATGTAAAAAGTTTGTAAATGGTATGTGTGTGATTTGTCTAACCCCACAAGTTATTGTACCTAAGCCAGAACCTTTTTGGTGCTGTGGTAAGAAAATGCAAATAGAAGACGACACGTCAGCACAGTGTTACAAGTGTGGTAAGAATATTCGTAATGCCGTGCCTTGTGCTACCAGGGAACAATATTACTCTAACGGAGGCCGTAAAAAGACTCCATACAAAAGAATGAAATACTTCAGGGACTGGATGAGTTACATTCAAGGTTTACGGCCGGTATATTTGGACGACGAAGTAATGGAAAGAATTATAGACCATTTAGAAGAGCCAACCCCGCAAAGTCTGCGGAAAACGCTGAAAAAATTAAGACTAGGGAAATATTACAAAGCTATTCCCTATCTTTTGTCTGAAATTACCGGTAATTCTATTCCCGAAGTTTTTGATATGAGCAGAGCCGAGTGGATGTTTTGTCGTTTGAATAAGGATATTCCTTATTATCCCGACGTAATTTACGAAATATTTTACAAAATAAACCCCAACCACCCCCTGTTAGGTTGGATTCCGAGAAAATAAAAATGCAAAACTGGCGTTTTACCAGAAACCCCACTGGGGATTGCATCGCGCAGAACACCAAGCTATCCCCAGTGGGGTTTTTTGCATTTTGGGCTTACGAGGCTTATTTCATCCCGCGCCAGAGGCCCTCTAGTACACACATTTATCTTTCTTACGGCCCCCCAGAGGGTGAACTCCGGACAGCGTCCCGAGACACCCCCTGACTTTTCCAACTTTTCCTCGCGAAACCCCCCATCGCGGGGTTGAATCGCACTTTCTTACCCACCCCTCCCACGGTTGCTGTGAGTGGGGGAGGCTTTTTTTTTTCACTCACAGCAACCGGTCCAAATGTGTCTGCAGCGAGGCTCGAACTCGGGACTTTGAGCCTCCCCAGATTCAAAGTCCACGAACACAAGCGAACGCCAGACACACCGGACGCTTATGTATGTGAAAATTATTATATTTAATTTGCATACAGCTGGCGTTCGATATGTAAATAGAATCCTGTCACGCTCTTTTCAAAACTGATGTCTAAGCGAGTTTTCTTTGAAGCTCTTCTTTTGCCTCCTGGTAGATCTTTTTGCGAGATTCCTCGGTTAAATCTTTGACGACTGTTTTTTTATTTCTGATGTCCATCTTTAATTTCTCGTATTTTTCCTCTTCGGCCAGAATAAGCGAGAATTCTACGTCGTCTATCTTTCTGTCACGCAAAGCCTTTGAGACAAGGTCAGTAATCGTATTTACTTTAGCCCTTGACAGAGCTATTGTCGTGTCATGCTTGGATATTTTGCTTGACAACTGTTTCATAATACCCGTAGCAACAGCCGAAATGATACCACAAGCTGCCCCAACGCCGGCTAAAGGAACTCCAACGACTATTCCCGGCCCTGTAAGCGAAGTAGCAACGCCAGTGCCTGTTAATGCTACGGACATGGATCCTGAAGTTATCGCAATTTTATGTAGCGTACTTCGGGCTCTGACGTATTTCTTTCTGACGTTTTCGTAATGTTTTGCCTGTCCTTCCAAGTAAGCCAAAATTAAATTTGCTTTATTTAAGCGGAAGTTTTCAGCGTTTAATTCGTTAGGGGCCCCTTTGGGAAGTTCAGGATAAAGTGGAGGTGCTGATGGTATAACATCCATTATATATACTAATGTACGACGCTTTTGGAAACGATATGGGAAGCTCATACCGCAGGTCAAGGCGTTATCCCCACGACGCATTTGGGAATCATATGGGACATTTACCCCGCGTTGCACCAAGGCATACAGACGTCATTAAGTCTAAGCCTGTTGAGGTAAAACCAACGCCTGTGCAGCAGAAACCTAAGCCTAACTTCCCAAAGAATCTATTACCGGCAACAGAGGATTACCCATTTTACGATAACAAAGGCGGAGCGGATGACTTTGCTAAGATGGTTACGTCCTTAGAAATTCCCGTGGGTCCTACGACTTTTAAGACAAAAGTAAGAGACATCTTCAGAGAAACCCGGATGAAGCACACGTCGGGGAAAGAATCCAGAGAATGGTTATCTGGTCCCAGCATGCGATATTGGCCGCAGCAGTTAAACTTTGCTGTCTGGGCTGCAACTAAAGGATGTGGTATAGCCGCGGATATGCTTCATATTCCTTTTCTGAGATTTCATGTTGCTTTTACTATTCGAAGAATATTGTATGAGCTAGGCGCGCCTTTACCGGGTGACACTGTCTTTAACCCAAAGGATAATAGATATGACAAAGTTGCATGGGAACGGCTAAGAAATGAATTTAAGCTTACCAACCCTGACTTTCGTAACCATGAAGGTGCCGCCTACGGTCTAGGAGAGACTTACACTTATGCTTCGTATGTCGGAGCCAGCATAGAAAGTCCAGGCATGGGATATCCCAGCTCCTTCGAATTCTCAGACTTAGGAGGCAGTGGAACAAAAGGAAACTTAATTTATTTCATAGAAAGCAAAGAGAAGTATCCTTGGGCGCCATTCTTTGCAGCAAAGGGTATTGGGTTAAAGAATCTAGCAAGGATTAATCGAAGCATCGAAGCCTTTGTTTACTGCGTCCTAGGAGCCCAGGTTAGCACTCGCAGCCCCATCGTAGATGCCAGTGGTGCTTCACAGGAAACACAACAAGTATTCCTTGTTCTCTTTGAAAGCGCTGTTATTGAGAATGAGATCTCTAAGTCAGTTCAGCGGTACCAACTCGCGGTGCAGCAATCTAAGGTGCGACTGGATTATGCCTTGTCACCCGGTTGTTGGTTAATGCCAAGTAATTTAGTCATCAACGCCAGTTCTGTTGTGGGTTACAACAACAAACTACAGCGAGCAACCAAAGACATGAAGTTTGGGGTGAATGACGTGAACTCTGACACTCTTAGGAACATCCCCCACTTTGTAGAGAAGCCAAAGAAGGAGCACGAAACGAAGCCGCCCGTACCATAAAAAAAAGAGTATGTAGAGAAACCATCAAAAAAGGCTCACGTTATGCCTACGACACCCGAGGAATATGACCATAACTTACTAAAAGCCGGACTAGCAGCCGCGAGTGTTGGTTTGAGTCTTTATATATGGCGATGAACAACCCCTACGTATCCGGAATGGATTGCGTTTATACGACTTACACAGGCGAGAAAAAATACACCCAAGCATCTTGGGTTGATGTCACGGGAATGTCCGTGGATTTGAACTACTCAGGAAAGAAGTTAATCCTCTGCAGCATTTGCATTGGTACGAGCAGCCATGCCAACGTCGGCTTCAGGTTCCTGGATGAGAATGGAGTATTGCAGCCCATGCGCGCTAAGACAAACAACAGGGAGCCCGTACATTTCTCCACAGAGCCATCAACAAATAGTGCCGAGAATCTTACGACTTGGACTTTTCACATGGTTGCCGATTGCCACGGAAAGGTAAAGCTACAAATACGTATAGATGACAGCGGAAGCGCTTGCATAAATAGCGCAGAGGATCAAAGGAATAAGGATTATAACCACATGACCATAAGCACTCTTACGGTAATAAGTCTCTAGAAGGAAATTTATTCCCTGAAATATATGAATCCACATTGGAAGGAAACTCGTTACGTTTATTTATTAGAGGATAAAGCATATGGAGCCCCCGTTTGGTCTGATATTGGGATGTGGGTCGAAGTTGGAGGCCTCGCGCTAATCATTTGTAGTATTAACATTACTGCGGCGCGGGCTGGAGTCATAGGGTTTAGGTTGGTTGACGAGAACGATAAGCCTCTAGTTCCTTATAGGGTATCGACTAATAATCGGAGACCTTCCCATTTCACGGTGCAGCCATATCCATTTAGTCGCGAGGCGTTTTATACGGCTACATTTCACATTGTGGCCAATTGTAAATATGCTAAGTTACAGGTTTACCCCGATGGTGGAAGTAGTGATGGAAAAAGAAATGGCCTGGTTGGTATAAATAGTACGCACACGAGCCCCAGCGAAAACGATGATGAAGCCTGGAATCATAAGACCATTTCTACTATGACTGCCATACCTTTGGCACCAAATTATCAAGGCGGTGCGAATACTATCTTTACTTATCCCCAGTCGAGGATGCCTCGGGCGCCCGACGACGATAAGCCCGACATAATACACAAGGATAAGCCTACACCTTCATCTTTTTCAAAAGGACCACACCGATAGCGACGACTAAGATCCAAATGTTATTCCCCACGAACTTTAACAGTTCTCCACCGGTCCTTAGTACCAAACTAAGAACGCTACCAAGCAGCCCCGGTAAAGAGGCTGCCATCTTTTTACCCAAGTCCGCCAGCCCTTTGCCTGCTGCCTTTACACCTGCGCTCGTAGCTTTAAGGGAGCTAAGGATGACACCTACTACGGAGGAGATGGCGACTGCAAATGCCAGCGGAATGCCATATTTCACCAAAGCTCTTTTTATCTTTTCTTTAGTGGTAAGCCCCAATTCTTTTTCCAGCTTTTCCTTTTGTGCCTGTAATTCCGCGACTCTTTCCTGCAGGGTCTCTAATTCCTTTTGAGCAGCCTCCCTTTCCACTTCAGGGCGCGTCAGGTCATTAATTATTTCCCGCTGCCGGTTGGCTTGCCACTCCAAATCCTCGATAGCTTGCTCACTTTGTCTTAATTGCTCCTCCTTAACGACGATTTCCGAGGTTAACCGTCGCTCTTCGGCTACTGAGGACTCCAGCTCTTCACTCAAGCGCTTAAGTTCTGCATCTTTATGTCCAACGTTCTTAACCGCGAGGTCAAAGTTCTTCCTCGCATCTACCATCTTTTGCGTTACCTCACTAAGACGTTCCTCATAATTCTGTTTTTCTCGCCCATGAGAATCCGCCATCGCTCGCACTTGCTTCATGTATTCATCTTCTCTTTCATTCATCGTTTCTTCTAGATCCTGGAAAGACTCCCTGAGAGCCGCCAAATCCTCACTTGCTCTCAAAAGGTCCTCACGCTCCCTGGTGATTCGTTCTAAGTCGTCATTAACTGCCTCCTTTCGTTCGTTAACCTTAGCCAATTCTATAAGCTCTTCCGCTAAGTTATGTTTAGATGCGGCTTGCTCGGCAAGACGTACTGGTAAGGTCCGTATTTTATTTATCCTGGCCTCCAATTCCCTTTTCTGAGCGTTCAGTGTAGCAACTTCCTCTGTCTTGGTTTGGAGTGACCCGCTCAGCGTTCCTACTTGCGCCCTTAACTCTTCGTGTGTTCCATAACCGCCTGCAAAGGTTGGTAACCTAGCTGCCGCCTTAAGGATCTTATTGAGATCCATTCGCGTTTTTTCCCTAGCCGAGTCACGTTGCGCGGTTAAGTTGGGTTCCCCCAATGCCTTCCTAAGGGTCGGAGGAATATTCTTATCTGGGTAGTATTTGCCATTTATGTCCTTGATAATGTATGGCTTAGCATTAGACCTATTTAACCTTGCTATTATGACTTCCTTACCCCATTCGTTATCATCGTTGAACATTACTTGGGCTTTATCTGGGTCCCAGTTTGGGAATTCTTCCTTGATCCTATCAAAGTCGTCCGGTTCTTCATCCATGGATTCGTTCATTTGTTCCTGAATCTGGCTAAGCCATGCAGCGCTGGGGGCTTCGGGAACCGGTCCTAAGTCTTCCATTTGCAAATATTCTGGAACGGGCGTGTATGGGTTCTTAGACCTGAATTTGTCTCTCAAAGAACGCATAGCATCGCGGAGCCTGCGGCTGCCATATCTGCGTCTTAGCTTCTCAAATAGCCCTTCTTGGTCTACGTTGTCATTAGGAAGTAAAGACTCGTATTCTTCGTCGTTAATGTCGACTTGACCTTCTTCGGTAAGCGGATCAAAATCCGTTCCTTCTCCTTCCATTATATATGATAAGCTCAAAGTTAAATCCTAACCTCCTTCCTAAGCAGGTTGGCGGACTGAAAGCAGAACGTACCTTTCACCGGGTCACCTTTACTCCTTCTAGCGCCAAACCTGGGGAGACGCTGTACGTAGGCGTACCCCGTTTAACGGATAACTTAGTATTGGTACCTGGCACCTTGGCTTTAAGGTTTGACCTAGCAGTTCAGCCAGATACCGCAGACACGCGTTATGTTGTTAATAACGTAGGCAGAAACCTTGTTTCTAAGATGAGAATCAAGTTTGCTGGTGAATCCCTGTTAGACTTAAACAGGTACGATCTTTACACCACATACAAAGATTTGTGGTTGACGGCCTTCGACCGCGCACAAAAGATAGAACAAGGAATAGCAAGTGAAGCCATACGTAAGGTAAGAAGCGCAACCTCCGGCGCCTCAGGAGAAGATGAAATAAAGACAGCCTACGGCACTAAATATCTCATTCCATTGGACTTTGAAGTAATAACAAACCACGGTGCGTATTACCCCAGGCAACTTTCTGAACTGCAGTTCGAAGTAACCTTGGCAGATACGACCAACATCCTACAAGGAAAGGACGTAAGTTCGGGGGGTGTGCATCCATATTCTATTACCAATTTGGAGCTGCAGTACGAGACCGTGTACTCTGAAGAGCTGGCTCGTAGCGCAGGCATGGAATACAGTGCCGGTAAAGCATTCCTTTACGACCACGTAGTAATGTACAAGACATTTAGCTTCACGAACAACGTTGAAGAGGTCATCAACCAAAGTATTAATATACCACGACGCAGTTTAACGGGGCTAATGTTGCTGTTCGCAAAGACATACGCCGCAGGATTGCGTAACTCCGAGGCGTTCTTTAACCCCAACATTACCAATGTCGGCGTAAACATAAACGGAGTACCAAACAAGGTTTACTCCCAAGGGATAAAACCTGAAGATATGTACCGGGAAGCAATGCAAAAGTTTGGCGATCAAATTGCCCCAAAGGAGTTCTTCACGGATAAGTATGCGTTATGGATTGACATGCGCACTACTAATGATGAGAGCATGCATGGCCAGGGATTGCGGCTGGTAAATACCCAAGATGGCATTACATTGGAGATCAAACGCACCAAGCATGCCAGCGATACTACTAAGATAAACTGCTACATCTTTGTGGTGTCAGACGCGCAACTGAGCGTGGAAATGAACCAACTTAAAAGTGTTGCATATTAGGGTCAAAATATTCCTTAGATATACGATGCTCCGCGTATTTGAAAACAACGACAACGAACTGCAATGCATAGTGCAAGGCGATAAACTGTACTTTAAAGCGAAGTCCGTGGCTTTGGCGTTGGGTTATGAACGCCCAAAAGACGCAATTAAGGTACATGTTCGAGATAAATACAAGAAAAAGCTGAGCGAGCTGCAGGTGGAGGTGAATCGCCTCCCCTCTTATTCACAGCCGCATTCCTTGTACGTAAACGAATCTGGGTTGTATCAGCTGATATTTAGCTCCAAGATGCCAACGGCAGAGGCATTTCAGGATTGGGTCTTCGAGGAAGTCCTCCCGGAGCTGCGTAAAACAGGCAAATATGAAATAGAGCGGCGCTCTGACGGTCCAAACAAATTGGTGTTTAAAATCGAGAACGAGTTCGACTTACATAAAAAAGTGGTTGACTACATCCGCAGGTTCTATCCACAAATGCTCATAGCACCAGGCTTAGGAGAATTGCAGGACACGTCAAACAAGCGCATAAAGTGCTGGCAGAAAGGATATCAACGAGGACAGCCTGATCTGCTTATCTTGAATGCACACGTGTGGTACCGTGGTTTCTGCGTCGAGCTGAAGACTCCAAAAGGCAACGGGGTATTATCCGACAGTCAACGCCTGCTATTGGAAAGGTATGAGCAGAATGGTTATAAGGTGCTGATCAGCAACGACTACGACGACATTTGTAGAAGTATCGCGGAGTATGCACGAGGAATTCGTCTACCTTGTGCATATTGTTGTAAGAAGTTTCGGAATGCGCAGACTCTGGGAACGCATTTAAAGATATTTCATAGAATATATGGACAAGGATAAATTCAATGAGCTAAAGTTCATCCAGACGCACTGGAGGGATTTGCAGGTGGGGGAAATCTATGAGGTAAAGAATTACGTGGTCTTTGAAGACTTGGACCGTCTGCGTTTGGTCTTAAAGAATAAAAAAAGAACATATACCCTTTGGGCGCCCGATAGAATAAGGTACGCCATTGAAGGGCAGCAGGTTACCCATGTTATGAGTCATGGTAAGAAGGATGGTAGGTGGGAATTTGACGTGGTTACTTGGGAGCCTGAGTCTCCTCTGCACTCTTAAGTGCGTCTACCATCGTACGCTGATCCGCCAGGCACCAATGCCCCACAAAGGATCCTTCGAGAAATACCTTGCCGCAATGAAGGCAGGTGTATTTTTTTCTTGGTTTCGGCTTACGAGGGGCAATGCAGTCTGCTGGGGGTTCGCAGGTAATACAGTCCATATATTGAAAGGGCGACCTTATGAGTTCTGCATGCCTTCTCTAAAAGGGGTCCTCATATTTATTAATGTATCTTCTTTTCTTCTTAATAAACAATCAAAGAATATTAATAAAAATAAGATCAGGATTTAGGACTCTTTGCGCAAGTCATACTTCACTACTCCATTACGAGGTCCTTTTAAAGGGGTCCTTATATTTATTAATGTATCTTCTTTTCTTCTTAATAAACAATCAAAAGATATTAATAAAAATAAAGATGAGTTCTGAGACTCTTTGCACAAACCCTATCTTACTATTTTAAGCCGCCTACTAATCCTTACGGGCTTTCTTTACCTCCATGTTTTGAGCATGCCAATCATCAAAGCGATCCAAGTACTCCTTAAAACCACGGGGATGATGCTGCGGGCACAAACACTGCCAGATATGATCATCTCCTTTCCTTAAGCCGCCACACACGTCACAGAGGCCACTCCAATACTCTGCGTTCTCCCAGCGCGTACCTTCGGCGCGGTCGAACTCCGTAAAGCGTTGGTCTATTTCTTTCTTACGAAGAGTTAACTTCCTTATGGTTTCCACTGGGCAACATCTCGCAG
The DNA here is from genome assembly GCA_011057435.1 of Actinia equina. Taxonomy (NCBI): domain Eukaryota; kingdom Metazoa; phylum Cnidaria; class Anthozoa; order Actiniaria; family Actiniidae; genus Actinia; species Actinia equina. The sequence goes on from WHPX01000029.1 coordinate 21,342, forward strand.
CGACATCACCATGCTCCTCGCATACGACGTCCAAATCATAATTACCACGACATCTATGTTGATGCCACGCGTCAGTTAAGAGCTCCCCACAGCGCGCACACACATTCTTTAAACACACCCTATTTTCTTGGTGGTATTGCAACATTTGGGGCGTGCTAAAGAGCCGATTGCAATCAGCACAGCGTCTTTCCTTAGACTTCAAACACACCCTTCCTTCCACGTGATATCGCAGCGCCTGTTTACTGCTAAACTGCCGATTGCAAGTGCCACAGGTGGTGACGTTATCCACCTCTTTAAAACATACCTTCTTCTTTTGGTGATACTGCAAAGCCTGTTTGCTACTGAACTCCCTGTCGCAATCCTTGCACTTCATTATAACTAAGTGTTATTTAAGCCTTATAAGGGATACTTAATAAAGTCCACAACGGACTCTTTTGCCCACGTTGCCATCGTTATCAGCGCACCAAACCTTTCCGCGCGCTTCAGACCACACATTTCATCATACAATTCCTGCACGCGCTCTTTCAAACGGTCGATCTCTTCTCTTTGCATTTCGATGGTGTTCCTTTTATCTTGCATGTCGCCGGCAATCCTTCTTACTGCTTCCACTGGGTCCATCGTATATATATTGGGTCATTGAAAATGACTCCAGAACATATTCCCTGCAATGCTCTGATAGTAGGACCCACCGGCTGCGGCAAAACGCAGTTCGTAGTAGAGCAACTCCTCGGACCCTTTAGATACCGTTTCGACTACATAGTGCTATTATGCCCTACCTATGTGAATAACCGCACCTGGACAGGCATAGGAGTAAAAGATGACGACTTCTTCGTGGATATTTTGGACCCTAATGAGTTATCCAGCCATTTGAAGTTTTGGCATAAACAATTCCCCAAGGATACTCAGACACTCCTCATACTGGATGACATCGCCTGTGGGGACGACGTAAAAAGACGCACATCCGAATTAGTGAAGCTCGCCTTCAGCGGTAGGCATGACAATATCAGCGTTTGGTTGCTCTCGCAGCAGCTGACCAGCGTCTCTAAACCCTTTAGGGAAAACATAGGCTCCCTGGTCGTATTTTATACTCCCAGTCGGAGTGATTTGGAAACCATTCTCTCCGACTACGGAGGCGAGATATCTAAGGAACAGTTACACGAATACATGCGGCATTTAAAAACGCACCAACATTCCAAAATGATCTTCTCTTTGAGGTTTCCCTACACGGTTGGAATCTATGATTCCTAATGTATATGGATATTGAGCAGTTGTTAGACGAAGTTCCCGTAGATGAAAGTAACCTTAAAGAACAACTTAACGTCCTGGTGTCATCGGGAAAATGTAAAGAAATGATAGGCAAGGAGTTAACGCATGAGCAGGTTAACAAGTTGTCAGAAGAGGAGGTTAAGAAGTTCCATAAAAGGTATGAGGCTGCCCTTGCAAGTAAAACCACGAATGCCGTAGCAGACTCCGCTATTAAGCTGGCCACCAAACTTCTGGGACTTGCGCTGCCCATAGACGACGTGGAGGCGCTGCGGAAGGACATAAGCGAGGACTATGTCATATCCCAAGAACTTAAGATAACCTGCGGCTGGTTGTCTTTGAAGTGCGGTAAGTTAATGGCAGTCGCATCTTTGGGACTTCACGTGGCTCAACATGTCGACTTGAAGGAGGTACTAATCTCTTGGAAGGACTACAAAAAAGATAAGCAAGTCGAGGAGATCTTTAAGGCAGCACTTGCCGAGGTACCTAGTCAAGTCACACCAAGTGATGCTCAAGTCATCCACGGGACTTAGTCAAGTCGTCATCAAGTACTTAGTCAAGTCATCGTCAAGTCGTCATCAAGTACTTAGTCAAGTCATCGTCAAGTCGTCATCAAGTTGTCATCAAGTTACTTATCAAGTCCTTCAAGTCCTTAGATATAAGATGAGTGACACCGAAACAAAGGCGGAGGAAACCCCTCGAGAGCAAAAGATCACCAAGCCTAAATCTCCGGGCAGAGTCGCTGCGGGGAAGAAGCTCGCGGAAATGAATAGAAAGAACAAAGCCAAAAAAGAAGAGAGGGAAGAGGAAAAAGAAGAGGAATCCTTTTGGAATCCGGGCTACGTTATCGGAGCATTAGGAATTGCTATAGCAGCAGGCAGCCTCTACTTACAATGGCGGGCTGCTAAACCAAAAGTGGAACCAAGGGCAGAAATGAGGTATGTGGAGCCTCCTAAGAGAAGTAAAATACCCGAGATGGAATAAAACCTCCTCTCCTTGTAATATAATGTCGTTTATGAAAACCGTCGAAGATGCAGCTATTATTACTTCTATTGTCGCAGGTATTGGTTGGGTAGGTAAGAAAGTGCTCAAAGAAGACTTTACTGAAGACCCAAGCAAGAGCATTACGGGCTTTGCTAAGATGACTGCTGCAGTAGCAGGTAGCATTGCCCTTAAGGACTACCTACAGAAGGAAAAGTACCTGCCTAGGCCGTGAGGCCCTTATATATGGCAAGCGTATTGGTAGGTGGCGTTATTGCAGCTTTAGCATTCACTGGAGCTAATTATGGTGGTCAATATTTGGATAGATTAGTTAGAGGCAACAAAAGTGATGCCGAGAGGAAAAGACACGATTTGGCGTTGGAGAAATATCAAAGGGACGTGGCAGCTTGGAATGAGAAAAGACAAGCTTACAGGGATTGGTTGGATAAGAACTACCAAGACAAAATGCAGGCGGATAAGAACTTCGAAAATACGGACTACGCCTTTAAACTTTATGCACAAACGCACCCCGACTTTAGGATTAGCAAGCCACAATTTAAGAATTACTACCAGCCGTCGAAGAAACAAAAAGACAATGAGCTGGTCTTTGTAGGAGTTGTAGGGCTGGCAGGAGGCGCAGCCTTGGCGTATTTAATATAATGATCGTCTTTTTGGAAAGCGATAAGAATGACTTTACCACTTATTTGAATCCTCCCATCAGAGCCCATACGGTTCGGCTGGTCAGTTGCTCTTTGTACAATTCTTGGTATAATTTGATCGATGGTATGGTCACTGAGGAAAAGACGTCTGGCAATTTTACTACCGTAATGCTCCCAGATGGGCATTACACCCCTATAACGCTGGCTAAGGAGCTAGCCAAGCGCGGTTATACTCTCACCACAGGATTGCCGCATGAAATGACTATCAAGCATGGTATGTCAAGCTTCTCATCAACCATGCTTAAGGGTTCTCCATTGGGATCCTTACTAGGTATCACAGGTAAGACGATTACCACCACGGCCATACCTGTGAATTGGAAAGTCGCATCCTCTTATGAAGTCTATTGTGATTTGGTCTGCAGTTACAGCAACGGAAATCCCTCCCATCTGATGTCCAAGTTTTCACCTAAAGGTAATCCATTTGACCTGGTAGAATATACACCCATTTCTTTGAACTATGACTTGCCTTGTGATTTAGTAGAAAGTATAAACATCACCATCAAAGTGGACGGAAAAACGGTAGATTTTAACGGACGTAAGATCAATCTCGTCCTGGAATTCATATAATGGGTCGAACTGAGGACAAACTCAAAAGGATTTACTACGGACCCGAAGGCTATTGGAGAGGAGTGGCGGCTATCAAGAAACTCGCTACCGCAGCCAGGGTATCCGACGAAACGGCTAAGAATTGGTTAAAGAAACAGACTATCTGGCAGGTTTATCTTCCCGTGCCTAAGTACATTCCCAGACCCAGCTTTACCGTAAATACCCCTAATGAAGTTCATCAGGCGGATTTGCTTTTCTTACCGCACGACACGGTGAGAAGGAAGACCTATAGATACGCTTTGACCGTGGTTGATATCGCAAGCAGATACAAGGACGCCGAACCCATAACCAGCAAGGATTCTGGGGAAGTCGCAGAAGCCCTAAGTAGGATTTATAAGCGCGTTTTGAAATGGCCTAAGCTGCTGCAAGTGGATGCGGGAACGGAGTTCATGGGCGTGGTTACCAAGACCTTGAAAGACCACGACACCAAAATTAGGAGAGCCGAAGCAGAGTACCACAGAGGTCAGAGCATTGTCGAAAGATTCAATAAAACTTTGGCTGAGCGTCTATTTGGATACCAATATTGGAAAGAGTTGGAAGATCCCTCTAAGCGAAACAAGGAATGGACACAGCGGCTTCCCCAGGTCATTGTGGCTTTGAACAACGAGGCAGCCAGGGCTACTGGAATGAAACCCAAGGAGGCCATAAAAAAGAAGCACGTGGAACACAAGTCCTACGTCAGAAGTTCAAGGGCAGTCGGACTAAAGGAAAAAAAGCTCCCCCGCAACATAGTGGTCAGGTACCTCTATCAGCCGGGGGAACTCGAAGGTTGCAGTAAGAGAGCCACGGATCCTAACTGGTCTCTGAAAACGTATGAGATTTCGAAGTCCGTCACCAAGGAAGGGCAACCCGTGTTGTATTACCTAAATGGCCCAAGTCGTGGATTTGTTAAGGAAGAGCTGCTCATAGTTCCTAAAGATTCAAAGTAGTGCTAGCTGCCCTTCAAAGTAGTGCAGCACCGCGCGCCCGATTGCACTCTAGGCATGTCAGTCTTATGTTGCCTCTGCAATGCCCGCGTTTGTTATTTATGCGATCCACGGAGAACTGCTGATCGTCATTTGCATCGAAGCTCCATAGTAGCGGTATGTTACATTTGGCACACCGCGCGCCTTTCTTATAGACGTCGTCCACGCATAGGTCGAACGTCATATTTTTTTCTTTGTCGTGGCGCTTGTAGCGAAGGAGTTTCTTAGCGATGTTCTCCTCTGCTACTTCTTCCGGGGTCTCATCGTACCGCAATTGTGGACCTAAGGCTCTTTTTAACTGTTTGGCATACTCCACACGACTTACGGCGGTGTATATCAAATTGCTCCAACACAGCCGCTGGTCTATGATCCATAAGGTTTCTGTTATGGTAAGCCCTTGCGCGCTGTGGACTGTCATACAGTAACCCAAACGCCAGTCTGGATGGGAGGTAATCCTTTCCACCATTTTCATAGGCACCCAAACCTTATCGTGCGTTACTGCATTTGGAAGCTTGGTCTTTGTTCCTGGCACCCAGACGTCTCTTTTCTGCATTCGGGTGTCGTGGGGTTTGTAACAAATGGGCACCAGATGCCCAGGGAAGCGTTCCTGGTGTATTTTGAGTAAGTCTTTCTGTATGCGGGACTGCGCTGCGCGTTTGCTGCTCAGCACCAAATCCTCAGGATGCCAAGAATACAAGAAATCTTCATAAGACTTTGCTCGTACTCTCTTACGGAGTATCTTGTTTTGCTCAGCGTCACTAAGGCCTCTCAATTCGGCTTTTAAGTTCCTTATTTGGTCCTTGCTGCGGTAGTCGGTGTTAATTTCCTCCGCATGGTCTACCATTTCTTTTAACCATTCGTGGGGCATCTCTCCGGCTATTGGAGGCGGTTGACATGGATCCCCGGCAAATATCACTTGGCACTTTCCGCGGAGGAATTCTACAAACTCCTGTAAGATTTCTAATGGCACGGTGCAAATCTCATCCCAAAGTATAACCGGCGGTATGTCATGAATGGCTTCTGGTACCCACTTTTGACCATTCCAGCGAAAGAAGCTATGGTAGGTTTGTGCGTCGTAACCCATCTCCGTTAATTCCCTTTCCAATCGGTGCGTTGGCGTTAACACCTTTATCTTTGGAAATAACTGCAGTACGCGCGTTGTCTTACCGCTGCCTCCAGTTCCGTAAAGGTAGGAAAGGCGTTTGTAGGAAATGGGATCTGTAACTGAGGGCAGTGGCTCTTTTGTGGGCATAACGGAACCTGAAAGATGTTCGCCGTGATATTCTACACGTTCTCTCCAAGCTTTTATCTCTTCGTCTTTGACGCGCCATTGACCACTTTCTGCGAGTTCGTCTTCGGTGTAGAATTCTTTCATCTTCTCCAACACCTCTGGCTTTACATACAGGGAATCCGTAGCTACGCGTGGAATGTCCTCTTTGTCAAACCTAAGCAACATTGCTAATAGGTTAATGTGCGCATATGCGAGCATGCTGGCACGCAGATGATAATACTGTGGTCTGTGGTCTTGGTAGTAACAAAGTGCATTCCATTTCTTTTCTTTCTGACCTTCTATGAAATAGTCCCACTTTTCCACAGATACCATCGTTCCTTGGTCATGTGCCCGCTTTATTAGGAAACTCAATTCGCCTTCGTCCGTTATCAAGCGCCGCTGCATATGTTTCTCACCTTCTTTTGCGCCTTGTGTGAACTTTCCTATGATTATCCTTGCTGTGGGGTTATGCTCCGGTAACCATTTTGTGAATGAGGAGTGACACAATATGGCTTCATGTGCAGTGTATCTTAGCAATCGACGCTCTTCGAGGAATTTGAGGAGCGGTATGGGAATCCATTCCTTTTCCTGTAAATGCTTCCCATACCACGCGTAAATTATGGGGTGTAAGCCCTTTGCTAACTTCCAAGACGTTAATCGTACGAATCCAGTTGCCGGGGCGTCGTAGTGACCGTCTAACGAAACGCGGAAGAATTGGGAGTCTGGATGTCCGTAACGGTCGTAATATTCCTTACAATCCCCCAGACCTTTAAAACTTGCAGGATAGCAGTGCTTCATGTCTAAGGAGACGTATTCGTCTTCATCGTACTCCATGTTCCACAGGCCTCCGTGACCGTGTTCTACGCATGCTTTGGAGATATCTTTGAACTCCTTTGGGGTGGGTTTCCATCCATTTCTTTTCTTTGCGGCCAGAAAGTCCAAACTTCGGGAGCTAAGCACCTCATCTGAGAAGTCTTCCCCTAAGGTTTCACAGGCGCTCTGGATGCGCAGATGTTCGATTTCCGGGCGATACAAAGTACCATCTTGGGTCATAAACTGACTTCCTTCTGAATCCATCAACCATACGGAGTTCTCGTGGATCAACTTTATCAATGGAGAGGTTTTATAGACCTTCGTTTCTTTCTTTTTAGGGAATCGAAGTTCTCGCCAAGCGTGTCCATTATGCTGGTAAATGACTATAGGAGCACCTTTGCCACCGTATTTATGTGTCCCAGGATAGATAAAGCCGTCGGTGATGTCCTTTACCATGATGCGCCTTCCTAATGCTGTTTCTAATTTTTTAATGTTATCTATAGTAGCCCCAACTCCGTAGGTGGCATTTTCCCATTTCCTGATGGCTTCTCTTCTCTTTAGTGTGAGCTTACCTCCGCGGGAGGAATCTTCGAAGAACTCTCTTACCAACTTACCGACGCAGTTACCAGGATGTCGCATTGGTCTTAACTTCTTGACGTCGGGTTTTTTGATCTCATACGCGCCGTAAATAACCACGGTGACTGGGTATGCTACTTCGTAGAACAGCATATCTATTCCTTCGAGTGCTCCAGGTCTGGTATCCTTATTCAGGACGAACAAGCTTTGCTTACCAGACGCTCGTATTGGATTCCTGCCCTTTTCTATTATCCACTCACCGTCTAAGTACTTTATGAACGTCAACTCCAAACGGTAATCGCCTTCTAGCATCAAATCGATTATCCTTTCTGCTCTCTCGTAGTTCATAGTCTCATCTGTATCTCCCTCCATAAATGTTGTGAAGGCGAAGTCGGCGTCCAGGCGATCCAACACCTGAGTTCGTAGCTTACGCACGGTTTTGTTTTGTATGCTTGTGATGGCGTCCATCTATATCTAAGGAATATCTTAACCTCCGTTTGCGGTACCCAACACAGCAGCAGTAAGGGACTTATCGCTGCGGCCGGCGGATCGCGCAAGACCCCCTGTAGGGCCTCGTCACGGCTCCAAAAACCCCACCCCCCCTGGTGTTTTTCGATATGTGATTTTTAGCAATGCCGGCGATTCGCGAGTCCACCTTACTGCTGCTCCTCTCTTCCATCCATCCATTCCTCCCATTCATCCATCCATCCATTCCTCCCATCCATCTCTCCATCTATCCATCCATCCCATCTATCCATCCCTCCCTCCCTCCCTCCCTCCCTCCCTCCATCCCTCCATCCCTCCCTTCCCTGCATCCCTCCCTTCCATGCATCCCTCCCTTCCATGCATCCCTTCCATTCATCCCTTCCATGCATCCCTCCCATCCATCCCATCCCATCTATCCCTCCATCCATCCATCCATCCATCCCATCCCTCTCATCCCTCTCATCCATCCATTCCATCCATCCATCCATCCATCCATCCATCCCTCCCTCCATCCTTTCATCCCATCCATCCATCATATCCCATCCCATCCCTCCCTCCCTTCCATGCATCCATCCATCTCATCCATCCCTCCCTTCCATGCATCCATCCATCTCATCCATCCCTCTCTCCCTCCCTTCCATGCATCAATCCATCCCTCCCTCCCTACCTTCCATGCATGCATCCATCTCATCCATCCCTCCCTCCCTTCCATGCGTCCATCCATTTCATCCATCCATTTTATTTATTTATTTATTTAATTAGTCCTGATAATTATCTTAACAGTCATTGATTCTTTTCTTCAGGAAATGCCACCTGGTATGCGAATATTACTGGATTTCGTTCAAGATAACCGTCTTCGCCTGATTGACTGGTTTAACCAGTTTGACAAGGATCAGAGTGGTGGGATTTCACGTGAAGAGTTTCGTAAAGGACTCAAAGAAACAGGCCTTGTTATGACGACGGTAAGCACGTTACACAGGATGTTCTTCGAACGATTAAACAGTGAATAAATATAAGGACCTCAGTATTATCAAAAGCACAAAACAAAGAGACGCGAGTTCTAGTTCTCGGATCTAGCATTTATATATTATATTTGGTATTTATATGTCTATTTATTATATTTATTATATTATTTTTATTTTTATTGATTTGTATTTTTATCAAATGGAATAAAGACATAAATAAGGAGTCAGCATTTTCATTGCGCACTGTGGTTGGTTTACATTGTCTTACTTTGACCGTGCGAGTGCTCAAAGGTCGAAGTGTATTATCATTAAATTTGCTTTTTTTAATCTTGTTTTTCGAATGGCAATGTAGCAGCCCACTTATTACATTGTTAGTTCTTTGGCGTAATGCTTTTCCATGTCGTACCACGTTTCATTCTATAGAGAATCATTTCTTTGTTTAACGGTTGCGCATGAGAAGACACATGATTATGGATACAACTCAAATGAAGAACAAATCTTATTCTCAAGGAAATGACACTTGGACTGTAATGGGAAAATATTGCACAAATAAGGTCTATTGAGGTGTTTGACTAGTTTTCTTTGATATTATTTTTTTAGCGCCAGCTGGATCGTCTTATCAAATTTATTGATATAAATGATGATGGAGAAATCGATTACAGGTACAGATTTGAGGATTTTATGATTTTAATCGTATTCGTTTTGAATTATTAATAAAGTGTATTCCCCGATAATTTACTTCATTCTTTCCCTTTTTCCTTGTTTTTTAACTCCTTTTTTTGTTTTTATTAGCTCTTCCTTCCATTTCATTCCATTCGTTTCTTTATTTTTTCTTTCACAGCTCTTCTTCTATTCAATAGACCACATTTTGATCTCCCTAGATGAGCCGCTATGGCTGTTGGAGAAAACAATTTGTGAAATATAATAAAAAAAGACCACATTTACTTGGACGTATTGTTTTCCATTTCAGACGTCGTGTCATTCCCTAGAATATCATTTCTTTGTTTAACGGTTGCACAAACGAATATGGATACAACTCAAACAAAGAATATTATTCCCAAGAGAATGACACTTGAACTGTACTGGAGAAAAATTCTGCCAAACGGGATTTAATCCATCTGTTTACTAATATATTTATATCTCTATACCGCAGTGAACTTCTTCGTGGACGTGAGATCACGCTACAAGAGTTACGCCACGAAAAAAAGCTTGAAGAAAGAAATCGTCGTATCGAGGAAGATAGAATGAAACTTCCCAAACTAGAAGGATATGACTATGACTTGATGTGATGACACAAACCAAGTGTTCAATGAATTTGACCATGTAATTATGACATCATCAGCTCTGCGATTGGCTATGGAAGGACAGCAACATAACACGTGACATCGTCTGCCAATTCTTTGACTGCTGGCTATTTCCTCTTTCAGGAAATCCGGTTTTATAGAGAATCCACTGACTCCCATTTTAATTTTCTCTGGGTCAGACACGACCCTTGATTCTGAAAGCCACGACTCCGGAAACGAAATTAACAACTTTAACTTAAGCAACGCTCAAAATGCATACAACATTCCCCGGCGTACCGAATGTTTGATCACATAAGACGCTAGACTTATGCCGACGACGAGCTCAATTAAAAGTTTTTTGCTCACAAAGGTTTCCTAAGATGGCTGCCTACTTTTGAACGTTCGAATTGAGCCCACGATGAGCGCGCGCTCAATAACCGCTGAATTACAAGAATTTACAAGATTTAGATTTTTAGCTTCAACAGGGCAAAACCCTCAAAATTTGCACGGGACTCTCTATTTTTTAGTAGCTCATTCGAAAAAACTGCTAAAAATCTAGGTTTGATCAACATTTTAGGAAAAGTTTAAATCAATAACACATGAAAAAATAGATTTCTGTAGGGATTTTTGCTCGACTTTAAGAGCACCGAAACTACAAAATATGACAAATCTACGTATCTCTTTGTCTTTTTGCCGAAAATATACATGTATTATTGTAGAATGATTGACTAGCCTACGTGCAATCGTATAGTCTGCAAATAACTATTATCTTATGGATCTTAATTTTTTTCTAATCACTTCCGGTTGCACGAATTTTACACCAAAAGGCTTCCATTACATGCTGATTAACTCGAAAACAAGTTAGGGACACCCTATTTTCCTTTCCAGATTTGGAATCAGTACTAAATTACAATTTAATTCGGTAAATCGAAGTTAAAAAAAAGTTTCAATCAATTTCCAAAAGTAGGCAGTCACCTTAAGTCGAGTTAACATTGCCAATCATTGTTGGACTGTTTTATCATTGCTAACTCGACCCGGTTCTTTCCCTCAACCTTGGAATATCTAATTAATAAGTCAATAGCCAACTTTCGATATACTGTTTTAATAATCAAGCACGACTAAAGCATTAATTTCGAGGCTCCGGGAAAACAATACCGCATTCGTAATTATTCTTTTGTTTCCCCGGAGCCTCGACTGGGATCGATTCGTGTTTGATCACACAATCAATATATCGAAATAGTCCCCTTCACCAATCCCAGTGCCATCTTGAAAGGTAGTCGTGCCTTTGCATCGACGCGAGACGAACATAAGTTTGCAATGATAGAAACATGTGAATGATTGTCCAAAGTGTTAAAAATGTCTTATCATTGCAAATTTCACTAACGTTCGTCTCGCTTCGATGCAGAGGCACGGCTACCTTTCAAGATGGCACTGGGATTGGTGAAGGGGACTATTGGCTGTTGCCAGCTAAAAAGTTAGGAATAAACTATATTTCAAGAAGGTAACACACAACAGTTATAAAAAAATCATACTGATAACCCAGTGGCCCACATAAGTCTAGCCCGGCGTATAACCACACAAAAATCAATTGTACTTATCTTAAAAAGATGAAAGCCATTCTCAAAACCCTGGAGTCTGTAACGTAATCATTCTTCACATCCAAGCGTTTTTGTTTTCAAGAAAAATGGAAAAATAAAGATTTTTTAAACGTCGCATTTCTCAGTTTAATTGACAATATATCTGTAAAAGACTTTTAATAGTGTTGGTTTAACCATACGAAACTGTTTTCCCAGTGACCGAATGGATTGTAGCCATAACTTGAAAATACTTTTTATCCATTGAAAGTATGAATTATTATCACTTCCTAATGTTTTGTTTGATCACTTCCTTATAATTATATTGTTTTACCGTAACTGCTGACTGATTTATCTCAAAAAAATAAACATTCCCTTAAGGGAAACGATGCGTGGTTTGAAATGCCTTTATCACACGGCGAGAATAAAAACCTTGCTTAGCCAGGCAAAACCTTATGCCTAAGTGCTTGCCATGCTAGGCCACGCAAGAAAATTTATTGGTCTAGTCAATTATATAACATGACTGCCATGTGATAATCCAGGTCCACAAGCCTTTTTTTGAGTAACTATGATAAAATTTGATGCATTCTGGTCTAGTATGAGTATACAAATAAGATGTGTTTGTGCATGCTTGACCACAATGCACCACGTTCGCTATCGATCGAACAGAGTGAAGGTATGTTAGTGACGCGAATGAGCCGTCGCGAAAATACAATGACGAGAAATGAAGTCAAGTAATTTCGAGGAATTGAGGAAGCCTAGTATATTATTTTCATTTGTCATTAACAAACTAGTTAAGGGTATTCTATATCAGTAGAAAAATAACCTAGTTCTATCCTGAAATTTTACCATAGTATCCGGAATGCAGCCAGAACTAACGATAGTTAAATAACAGGCTCCTTTTGATGTGTGACAAATCAGAATGCAGTAATGTTAATTTATTTCACATCAGGACTTCTTCGTATTAAAAGGGGAACAAGGAGAAATCTAGTGTTTGGGTTATTCGAGAAGGTGTATAATTCTAGTTGACAGGGAGTGCATGGGTCGACATATAATTGTGAATCAATATCAGAAAGGCGGTTACGTTTTTCATAAAAACGCTTGGTAGTGTTTTCTGGCCAAAATTAATCAAAGTTCATTGACTGTAGAAAACATAAGTCAAATATATTGCTAAATGAAGTCTTCGAAGGGGGTGAGTCACAAAATAAAGGTAATAAAGAGCATGTTCGCTAGTCTTTCTATTTTCTCCACCCCTCCCCCCCATGATACCAACAAACTTGCTGAATATTCCATATTTAAATTTCATATTCCATGTCAGATACCTGCCTCAGTGTTTAATCTTGATATATTTTTGTTTTGCCAGGCACCTGTTTCCAGAATGGAAAACAAAAATATCTTGTAAGATAACAGTGAACTGGCCATTATCTTTCTTCAATATCATCCTTTTAAAAAACATGATGCAGCTTTAAAAGGTTTTTGCTGGATGGTGGGTATTTAAGTGGAGGTCATTTGTGCGAGTACAGTTAAATAAAGTAAAATAAAGACGTATTTCTTTTATTTTTACCTTTTTATTTTTTATTTATTATTGTTATTATTATTTTCACGTTCTACTCTATTGTATAGTGTTTTGCCTTCTGATTGGCTGATTTCTGACAAGGTTTACATATGCGTGAATACATTTGCAAAGACATTCAAAACAATTCCTTAATCCAGGTGAAGGTTAAACGATAAACCTTCGCGCTTCACTTCAGAAATATTCGGATTCTCGATGTAGCTTGGTCTGCTGTTAAGTTAGAAAGATGTCTTCGCCCGAGAAGAAAGACAATGATCGTGATAATCCAGAAATTTCAGTGGATTTCGAAGATTCTCGTCCTCGCTCGGTTAGTCTGCAGACTAAACACTCGTTTCCCTCTCCAAGTACATGCAGCTCTGCCTTGTCATTCGAGCAAGCTAAAGGACCAATATGTTGTAATATTTCTCTGTTTACAGGGCTCAAAGACAGCCAGAGACGAAGCCTACAATTATTTGACTCGACCTCGGGCGGTAATGTACATGTTTTGTACAATTTTAAATCATTATTTTTAAGTCGTCCCTTTTTCAGCTAGCAGCAGCTGTGTTTCGTACTATGGTATTAGAAGTTTCACGACAGTTGTTTTGTACGTGTATTTCGATCAATCGTCAAATTATCTTGACCTATTTTTCAACAGGGTTCCAAGACCGGTGTGTCTTTAGATCCCCATTCTTTGGACTTCTATACACCTAAGCTCGAAGCCACAGAAATAACCGGTAAGTTTACCGTAGTAGGGAAATTTAGAAAAACTGCTTTTCAATTTTTGCCAGACATAGCTGTGCAAGAAGTTTTTGAACGTGTGATTCTTGCCACGAAATTTGGTCAAATTTTGATAACTAACTTATTGAACATGTGGGAGTATTTAGAATTCTTATATTTTCAGGCTATTTTAAATGTAAAATGGCCGATAAAATTAACTTTAGCTGTTTGAATATGATATGAATATCCTTTGGGAGCTAGAATTTACGACAGTCCTCGATCTGTATTGCTGGTTTTCAATCATTCCAAAGGGAGTGAAAATGACAAAATATGTTTGGTGAATATAGCAAAAGAGACTAATGACAAATCTTTCGTTAAATTCATCCAGCATGGCGGCTGTGAAAACCATCAATAATGAAGGAAATCAAAAACTCGTATGTTTGGCACGTTCTCGTATAAATTTTATTGCTCACTGAACCGAGGATCTCTCTGCTATTGATTTTTGAGCATCTCATGCTCAGCGAGTTAGCGTGTCAAATCACTATGATTCAATCGTTTTTGATGACCTTCTTATCGGTAATAAATTATGGTAGGTATTAGGGACGGACCTTCTTTAGAGATATTTGAGGTCTTTAGGAGAGGAGGGTTGCGTAAATCCCTAATAAAATATCGAGCAAGCACTTCATCTACGTAGTCGCTAACGAAAAAAATCAAGATATCGCGCGACCTTTCCTTTCAGAAAAGAAATATCCAGCAAATCAGAGTTAATAGATATACAAAAACATTTGCATGCGTGCAGGCAGAGTTAATTTAGGGGACTCTATTAACTCTGGTGCAGGGATTGTTACAAAAATAAATAATAGTGCAGCTTGCCCTATTTCACTATGACGTCATATCAAAACAATATATTGTTTAAACGCAAAGGAACATGGTCATCGTAGGATCGTCATCGTAGGGATTTAATTCTACACAAATTCACCGAACATTTTTCGAAAACCCGAACCAAGTAGAATAGCAAGCAAACGTTCAGAAATTGTTTTAGTATTTATATCTGAAAACCAGGCCATTTTAGATTAAACTGTTTCGCTAGGAGTAAATTTTGTTGAATTTTCTATTAGATTTAGCGATTTTACCCCCCACATAAACAAGCAGTTACGACATAGTGAAACAGGGCAATAACAAAGGCTACTGGGATTGTTACTGCTCTAAACAAACTCACACTTCCCAGTAATAATCCCAGAAATCCTTGCAAGGCAATACTCGACCCATTCCTAAACTCGTTTTTGTATCATGGGATTGAAATGCAGACAAGCCAAGGCAAGCCCACCGCACATACTAACATGCTACAACGTTTTGTAGTCTAGCTAGCCCTCGATCGATCGCTGCCTCTCTAATCGCCCTCGATATAGTCCTCGATATAGGTAAAACTAAGGCGTACCTAATGGCAAAATTTTTAGATTCTTAGCAGACGCGACAGCAGACGCAGATGTATCTTTTGACGATCGGATTCCGAAGTTTTTCCGAAGCTGGTCGGCCGCGAACTTCAAGCATTCTACTGGAACAGTGAAATTGGGAGAGTGGTAATCGACCTTCTCATACTACATAGATAAGGATTCTTGCGAAAAAGTATATAGGACACATTAGTTAAAATATAATCAAATCAAATTGATGTTTGAGAAACGATATTCTCAACCAATATTTGATTTGATTTCGAGACTGGGGCTTTAATATCCGTTCTTGCTGTCCTACAGTATTTCCTCCAATGCTGCACCTATAAAATTCCTTTTCTTAGCAACACTGTGAGTATTGGAAACAGTTAGCTTTGAAAGGTTAAAGTTGCTCGGTTTTTCGAAGTGTTGATCGTGCTATCCAATTTGATAAATATTTATAAGTGGTAAATCGATACTGTTATCCAATAAATTTATTCACTGCAACCGGACCGAACAACCAACGATCTATGCACCTACTCAGGAAGCGCTTTTCCCTGTATAGAAAAATAAATTGAATTGTTGTCTAAGATCATCAAAGAACTCAACTTCGAACTTCGCCGTGAACAAAGTTTCGAATTTTTTTTCTTTTTTTTAACTTCCGGTCCCAAGTTCGTTCCAATGAACTTCAGAACTTCGGAATCCTTTAGATGGCTGAAACTTCGGAATCCGGTCGTCAACGGACGATTTTTTCATCCGGGACCGAGAGGTACCACCCAACCATCCACGCATCGACCCACGCATCTCGAGCGAATCTCGTCAGTTCAACATGTCATTCAACATGAGTTGTACCGTGTATTAAATAGCTTACCTTGGAAGTCTAGAAAAGACGGGGAAGTCTGTCAGAAGCGAAAGCCTTAGTTTTGAGATGACGTAGGGTGTCCAAGATGACGTCATATGTCAAGTCTTGATTGGCTGTTTACTCGTTTCCTGTCGCGAAGCTCAATTGCGAAAGTTCACGTGGTTACACGATATCGAGGCATTCCTCAAATCACTCCAAAAAACATGGCGGACGAGAAGCGTTTTAGCATGGTGAATACAATATCGCCTTAAAAACTTTCATTTTGTCGGCATTTTGGGGTCTAAAGTGACTATTTCTTTGTTATTTTAGGGCGAAGAAGGGACTTTACTGGATAAGGCAATCACCGAAAGCGCTAATCACTATTTCGATGAGTTAGATTACAGAAGTACGACATAATGTTTCAATTTTTGTTTTTGCCCTCTTTTTTCGCCTTCAATTAAAAAATAAAAAATTCCTTCAACCGATTGATCGGATACCGAGATACTTAAAAGCTTAAATTCAGGCTAGTTTACTAGTTGTGGTTTTAAAGTGTTTGTTTTGTTTCCACAGATCATAGACAAGTCTACGTTGGTGTTCACCTTCCCATCCAGAATGCAAGCAATCGTACGAGAAGAACAAGCAAGGATTCTTCCAGAAGACGCCATCATCACAGACATCGAAGAAAGCACAAAGGAGAAAAGGAAACTGATGGTATGGCTAATATTCTTAATCCCAGCACACAGGCTTTGCTTTTATCCTGTCACTAGATAAAACAATGTTCTTGTCATTCTAAAAAGTATTATTAGGGTGGAGGAAGTCTCATGATCCGGAATTTGAATCGTAACTAGTTAAAAATACTTTTAGACTGTTTTTATAGTTATATACACTGCATGAGTATAGATAAGATATTTTATATGACAGAGAATTGAATATGTCTTAAAAGCTTAATAATTTTTCGATGCGAAAGAAGATTTTTTCGTAGCTTTGTACGTAGTACCTGGAAAAGTTAGTATTGTTTGTTTATTGATGCTAAAGAAGTAGGAATACCGATTGTGATGAAAAGAGCGGTTGTTGTTGAAGACTAGTGGTCGGAAGTCATTTTTTCCTTCCTTTGATCAGATTGATGTCTATTTGAAGTTACAATGTTACAAAAAAAACAAAATTCTGCCTAATTTTTTTTTTCTTTCTTCCTTTTCCCTTTGTTTCTTTCTTCCTTGCTGTTATTTAATTCTCTTTTGTTGTAATGATAAAAATAAATCTCTATTAGTTTGTTTGTTTCTACCCCTACTCTTTGTTCTTTTGCTTTCTTTTTTCTTTTCATTATGAGTCGCGTACAACAGTGTGAAACACCAGTGATTATACTTCTTCATCATTTTTTCAAGACTCAATATTTCTTTGTTTTCATTCCTAAAATACTCATGCTTTATATAATTTTTGTGTTTAATAGAAGCTGTAGACACTATACTATTGTGTTGACTTCCCATTAACATTGCTTATGCGGCATTCTAGACTGACGCCTTAAAATTAAAATGCCAAAAGTATGACATGAAGGACTATCCTTTTAAATAATGCCTGTAATATCCCCTGATGAATATTTGAAATGAAGTTATTGAACAGACTCTATCCATTCATATGATATTTTACAATAACTTACAAATTTCTCATGTGCTGATTGGTTATGTTTTATTATCAATAAGAGAACAGACAGATAATGCTGATGTTAAAGAGCGCTCGTTCTTTCCGTTGGTTGTTTTGAACACTAAAAATGAGAAGTTTTTATCGTTTTTGTTATTGTAAAAAACAAATAGACATCAGTTTTTTAAGTGTCTGTCTTCTTATTAACAATAATTCACCTCATCACATGGTCAAAGTAGTATGAAAATGTTTGAAAAGTAGTTTTATGATCAAATTATCAGTAGTAAAGCTGAGAAAGAAATACCCAAACACCCCAAAATATAAATCATAGTCACAAGTAATGTGAAATAAGCACATTAGCCACCCTTAAGGATTCATAGGAATAAAATAAATTAAAGATTTATATACAAAGAAATGTATGGAGTGATATTCGATGCCGAGTGTATGAAGTCACAGACCCCAAAATATAATCGTAAAAATATCATAGTTTCATCCTGTATATCGACAAAACACTTCATGCAGTGATTGTTGCACTTTTAAAAAGTATTCTTAGGAAGTTTCAGCTGAATCCAAGATTGAGCGATTTTCATCAGAGTAGCACTTCAAATGATTTTTATGCTTTTCACAATTTTAAAAGTCTTTTTGAAAGCTATTTTTATTTTGAAACAATTTCTGTGACAAATAGAAGTCTGTTCTATAAAATATATATGTAATTTTGATTATTGTTGACAGACATATATTTTGTTTGACTTGTATATGTGAAGGGTATTTAGAAGTACAAGTCATAAGGTAATGTTTTTAATTGTGCTGTGATTTCTTAACATTTTAGTAAATATGTAAATGAAAATTAAGCATTTCCTGTATCACAATAATTTTTAATATAAATAGGTAAGTGAAATTCCAAGAATTTTGACAAACGAAAATGAAAACATTATTTATATAGCTTATAGGATGACATGACATTAATTATAGTATTTAATTTAATTTTATGCGACTTGAAGTTGTGAAAGGCTTGTATGGCACTCTTCTTCAGGTGTTTCATCTAAGGCTCGTAATTTAACTATTACGCATGTTCTTATTTGATATCCGAGCCCATATCCCACACGGCGCACTTCCTTATCTATCTAGTATTTAATTACTGAAGCACTCATCCTAATTAAACTGTTTACAATGAAGCACCATTATTCATTACATTTTCTAACTGATGATGACATAAATTCTGTCGTAACATCTCTTGGAATGGTTTTTAGATGTATTAAATATATAGTTAATATAATTTCTAATAATAATTAACATAAATGTTTATCTTCCCTTAATGAGACAGAACTGCCAATCTGAGTATTAATACTTGTTTAAGCATGACTAAAAGTATTTGATTTATTTATATTATTTAAAACTATCATTGGGTACCACAGACCTGTGGCATAGAGTTGAGAGCACTCACCTCCCTCAGCACTCAGTCTCACTGGGCTCGATGATGTATGTCAGGAGAACTTGGCTATTAACTCCAATTCGATCATAAAACGAGCCGAAGGCTACAGGCTTGTTAGTCTTTGGCTATTACTGCAATTGCCATAGACATTAATGATAAAAGCTTACTGACGTTTTGGACGCTAGTCCTTTGTCTAAGTTTTATGTTTCTATAAACATGCAAACTCTGTGTCTCCAAGTTGCACGCTGAAAATTAGTTTTTCTCAACTGCCAGTCAAAAATATAAAAGGTCCGAATGATTGATTGACGGCAGCCAAAAAAAAATTTTAGCTGCAACTCACAGACACAGAGTTTGCATGTTTATTAATATTGCAGTAGGTGATACCCTCGTAAAACCAAGGCCATTTATTTTTTACTTTTTATCGTTTTATTTAAATTTTTAAAGGAAATATTTGAAATCTGGAATAGTTTGCTACAAGTATGACCTGACTTGGTGTAAGTCAGGACTTCCTCAACTATGACAATTCAAAATAATTCCATCAGAAATCAAGGCTGTGTCAGTCGTAAATTCAAAACTTGAGCATTATTATAGACAGGGTGTTTGTTTACTAAATATTTTGAAGTTGCAATAAGGAGTCATGTTTATGACTTTTTTTTTTACCTTTGAAATTTTTACGCATAGACATTTTGATCCCTGATCAAGAATCTGCTTCTTTTACTTGCGGAAGATTTTAAAATGGCTAACACACGCTGTTTGATGTTTGTTTCATTAGTTGTATATTTTGTATGTGAGTCTATTGTTTATTTGTAGCTTCAGATATTGAGAACCCATGCTCCCTACCCAACGAAAGAGTGCGTTTCATCCTTGGTGGTCAAGAAATCGAAGTTGAAGGCCATCAAATATTTGCTGAACTTGATGAGTATAGAGTTACTGAAGAAGGGGGAGTATGGAAGGAATCGGCAAGATGGCTGAAGTTTGAAGAAGATGTTGAAGAAGTGGGAGACCGATGGAGCAAACCTCATGTGGCTACTCTTTCTCTTTATAGTCTGTTTGAACTGCGGAGCTGTTTGCTACATGGCTCAGTACTGCTAGACTTGAATGCTTCTAACCTGGAACAGATTTGGGGTGAGTGAAAAGTGATTCAAGAGAAAAATAAATAAAATATCATTCATTGCAGGGCTGTAAATAGCAGCTGGTTATTTGCCAGACACCAGGCAAGGTGACCAGCCAAATAGTTTTAGCTCAGCCATACCTTGTTTCTTGCTCAATGTCAAAATGGTCAAGCAAGGCAAAGATTTGACTAGACGAGTTCAAGGTGATGCCAGACATTGGCTGATGGCTGGCTGTTATTTTAGGCCCTGCATTGCATCCATCCATCCATCCATCCATCTGTTAGTCCATTTATCCATCCCTTCCATTCATCTCATTCGTTTAATCATTCATTTGATATGTTCTGTTCATGTAATAGGCGTCAAAAAATTGGGGCAGTTTATTTTGGTTTTTCTAACAATTCAAAACAATTAATGGGTGCATGATTCAACCAAAGCTTATTGTTTATGAGATTACTTGTAGTCCAGAGTCTGGAGCAGTGCAACAATAATCATTTGATGGCATGCCTTGCATCGTTTTAGGCATCAATTCTTACTTCAATTAAACTCTAAAAGGCATTTTTCAAATTAAAATTTTTTCTTTTGTTGACTGTAAGGTAACTGAAAAAGGTACCTGAGTTTTTTTTAAAAATATAATCAAATCCAAGATCTTGGCAAAAAAAATCATATCATATCTCAAAAACAGTGACTCCCAGGTTTTTGTTTTCTTAAATAAGTTTTCATTTTATCTTAAATTATTTTTTTATTTTCTATTTTTATCTTAAATGACTTATTTCACACATTTAACCATGAAAATGTGTGCTTTTTCTATGAAAATGTCAATATTACTCAGTGTTTATCTCTAAAACAATGACCCCCATATTTAAACTTCAATTTGAATGAGTATGCCAAGAAAATGTATCTTCATTTGCCCCTGAATGTCCTTAAGTTAAAGATAGAATTTTTGTAATATTAGCTTACTTGATTGTTTGTTAATTTAATAGACTTGGTGTTGGATGATTTGGTCTACACAAAACAGTTAGAACAAGATAATAGAGCCCAAGTCAAAGAAGTGCTTCTAGAGAAACATGTTCACCAGTTTGATAAATCATCAAAGTCTCGCAGACAAAAACCAAAAACCTCACAAAGTTTTGGTCAACACCTCGCCAGCCTTGGCTCTAGAAAATCTTCTGCACCATCACTGCAAGCCTTGGAGAAGAAAAAGCCTGTGATTGAAGGCTCAAGGTCAGTGCCTTTTAATCTAACAGCGCTAATGGAAGAAGATGAGGCAAGTGATTCAGACAAATCCTTTCCTTACATCCCATCTGCTGTTTCATTGGTTGGTCAAGGAAATGAGGAGGATAAAGACAGTGAGAGGGACACTAACAATGACACCTATGAAACAGTAAGTTATTTATTTGAGTTTCACTAGAAAAAGTTGTTTTGTGTATTTTCATATTAAAAAAAAACATTTCCCAGGTCCAATTGCATCTTGCTGAGATTATTGTCAGATCAACCAAGGGCTTGCCAAGATTCTTCCCAAGATCCAGATGTAAGAATCTTGCCTAAACCTGCAATACCCTGCAAGCTCTTGCACAAGATTTTTGAGGATCTTAATGTAGGACATAGCAACAGGAGAATCTTGATCTAAATCTTGGATCCTCTTAGCAAGGATTTGTAAGGGGGGGTGTTGGGGGGCTCCCACAAGAACTAAGAAAAGAAGTCATGACAACCATTGTTTTCCATTCACAAAACTTAAATATCTCAATGTAATTAGATTTTGTTTTAACTAAGAATTACTCATTCAGAGCTAATAATCCACCTCTTTATTTATTTCTACCCATTTGTTCCCTTTACACCATGGAAAAATGTACAGTACTACTGATAATAGTATTAGTGATATCTAATGTTCCACATTTTCTTGTTGATACTTTTAGTTTGATCATAACTTTATGAAGAAAATTCCGCCTGGAGCAGAAGCATCCAATTCTCTTGTGGGTGAAGTAGATTTTCTAAAAAAGCCAATCATAGCCTTCATTCGTCTGGAAAACAGCCTTCTGCTAAATGACATCACAGAAGTCCCTATTGCAACCAGGTTTATATTTATCATGTTGGGACCCCCAAGTACCCCAGGACGATATCATGAAGTGGGCAGAGCAATTGCAACCTTAATGTCTGATGAAGTAAGATATAGAAATGCAATCTGTTATTTATTGTGTAACAGTATAAACCATGTTTGAGACTATTAGAATTCTAGCACAATACGAGGCTCTTTGGAATAATTTTTTCAAAATTGTATAAAATGTCAGATATAGTGCTGTAAGTAATATATACTGAGTAGTAGTGTTTTTAGTAATGTTTAATAAACGAACAGGAGTGTTTTATCGGGTATAAAACACAAGGCATAACCGAGTGGTTTTATACCCA
The DNA here is from genome assembly GCA_011057435.1 of Actinia equina. Taxonomy (NCBI): domain Eukaryota; kingdom Metazoa; phylum Cnidaria; class Anthozoa; order Actiniaria; family Actiniidae; genus Actinia; species Actinia equina. The sequence continues at coordinate 43,962 of WHPX01000029.1, forward strand.
ATAAAACACAATCTGCGAAAGTTTATTGAACAGCTTAAAAAACTCATGACGTAAGTTCTCATATTGTACCGAATTCTTTACGAAATGAACCAAGTTTGATAGAGAAAATCCAAGTTAAAGTTTATGCAAATAAAGACAAATCTATATCAGATATAAAACCTCCTTCACGGTCATGATTTCTGTTGTGTTTCTTTCATGAATTATTAATGAGTTCTTTAATACAATATATATACTCAGGGCCGGATTGTACAAAGCTGGATTAGTGCTAATCCAGTTTAAACTCTATAGATCTTATTAAGAGTTAACCCAGGATTAGCACTAATGGGGCTTTGAACCAACTGGGCCCAGGCGTTGAGTGATGAGCTGACTAGCATTTATACAAACATTTTCTTAATTGTTGAATTTGGTGATACATGAAGTACCATTCCTCTAAAGTCTTGCATACATGAATGTGGCTTATTGGGAATCAAGTGTGGTGTAGTGGTAGTGCTCTTGTCTCTCATCTCTGGGTTCCCTGATTGCATTCACGTTGCCCATAGTGCCCATTTCGGGCTTTTTATACAACATGCAATTTACCATTTGATTTGTTGTTATTTAGATCTTCCATGAAGTGGCTTATAAGGCAAACTGCAGACAAGATCTTCTGTCAGGCATGGATGAGTTTCTCATGCAGGTAAGATCTTCTGTCAGGAATGGATGAGTTTCTCATGTAGGTAAGATCTTCTGTCAGGCATGGATGAGTTTCTCATGCAGACAAGATCTCTCAGGCATGGATGAGTTTCTCATGCAGACAAGATCTTCTGTTAGGCATGGATGAGTTTCTCATTCAAGCAAGATTTTCTGTCAAGCAAGGATGAGTTTCTCATGCAGCTAAGATCTTCTGTTAGGCATGGATGAGTTTCTCATGCAGACAAGATCTTCTGTCAGGCATGGATGAGTTTCTCATGCAGACAATATCTTCTGTCAGGCATGGATGAGTTTCTCATGCAGACAAGATGTTCTGTTAGGCATGGATGAGTTTCTCATGCAGACAAGATCTTCTGTCAGGCATGGATGAGTTTCTCATGCAGACAAGATCTTCTGTTAGGCATGGATGAGTTTCTCATGCAGACAAGATCTTCTGTCAGGCATGGATGAGTTTCTCATTCAAGCAAGATTTTCTGTCAAGCAAGGATGAGTTTCTCATGCAGCTAAGATCTTCTGTTAGGCATGGATGAGTTTCTCATGCAGTTAGGGTGACTACAATGTAAATAACACATACACTTGACCAGGAAATCAATGTGTACCATGTTCACTCTAAGCCCCCTGGGGGCTTTGTTCTTTTTTAGTGTTTATAGACTGGCATTTTATTTAAGGCTGGGGGTTTAAGAGAGGAAATACACAGTATTTGTAGAATGTCTCCCCAGCCTATTTCCTCCAATCACAACGGGTGAATGAACAACTCTCTCCTTTCAGACAAAGATTTTTTTTTCAAATACAAAATTTTTGCAGAGCTAGAATTAATGGTCAGTCATAGGCAATGTTCAACCAAAATTGGCACTTGTCTGACCATACCTCTGTTGGGCCTGTCACATTTACTGGACTCGTGACATTAATTAGTCCAATTTGTTGATTACTCCATTGTGTTCACACTAAATCTGGTGCTAATGGTCTATAATATGATGTTGTATGTTTATTGTATGGTAGGGGACTGTATTACCTCCAGGGGAATGGGATCCCTCTATCCGTATAGAACCCCCAGCAACTGTGCCATCACAAGAGAAGAGGCTTAAATGGGGTGAATTAAATGATGATGAAGACCATGACCCAGCAGACAGAGAAGAGCATCTCAGAAAAACAGGAAGGTATGTATGGTATTCAATCATTTATAAAGTTTCTTAGTTTTCTATCATGACTGTTAAAAGCGGCAAAACTTGCTCATGATATCACAAGGAATTTGCCAAACTAATGCATTAGGTAAGAATTTACTCTCCATCCAATCAAATGCCCATAACACAACATAAACATGGCATGGACATGGACATGGTCACACCAAGGTTATGGTCCAATTACAGTTAATGAGAAAAATCAACCAATCAAAATTCTACAAAACTTGTTTGTGGATCCAAGGCCAGCATGCGACACAGCTTTTCATACTCACAAGGAAACTGCTCTAGCAGCACACCAACCTGTGTTATCCTGTGGTTTTTCTGGAGATTGAGAGAAACATAGAAGGTCCTGTACAAAATTTGAGGATTTTACCCCCCTCCCCATTTCTCTAAAAACAAGTCTACATATGATTCCGGATACTACATTTTTTGATTGCAGATTGACAAAACAGTTGATTATTTGCCTCTAGCTTGATCTCCAGGGTGAGGAAGTTTGAGGCTGAAATGTCTATGACTAGTCATGACCGAAATCACAAATCGCTTGGGCTTTTCTTATGTTTCCACTATTTGTTTAGGGACAGTAACGCTACACTTTGATCAGCAAGCGGCAACTGCTACTTGCCAATGACTAGTCGTGATCGAAATCCCAAATCGCTTGGGCTTTTCTTATGTTTCCACTATTTGTTTAGGGACAGTAACGCTACACTTTGATCAGCAAGTGGCGACTGCTACTTGTCAAAGTCTAGTCGTGATCGAAATCCCAAATCGTTTGGGCTTTTCTATATGTTTCCCCTAGTGTTTAAGGGACAGTGAAGGGACTAGCGGCAAATTGTCACTTTATTGCTGTTGATGTAATCATGTAATTCGATACGGGGCAGTTCACCGCGATATATAGACCATGTGCGGAGTTTTTCATTGATGGAGCAAATTATAATATTCTGCGATGGAAAAGTGTCGAAGTCGCGGATCTACTCGTAACTGAATGTCTTGCAAAGTACTGGTAAGCCTAGCAAGTTAAATAATATCATTGAGAGCTGTTCTATTCGATGCAACAGAGATAAAATTGGAAACGCAAAAATGTTTGACTGTATTAAAATGACTTGACTGTATTATCAATAGATTGTTGTAGCTATTTTGGTTAAATGGTCGGTTAATAAAGTGAGTACAATAATTCTTTAATAAAGGCAAGCAAAAGTGATTGCTATTTAGAAGCGTGAACATTTGAACTTGACATTTAGGTAGAAGGGCCCAATGCGGTGTACTTTGCAAGCTAGGGCAACAATAAATTTGTATGTTCATACATGATTCGTTTCTATGGTGAAATATCGACTTAGCGATAAGCAATTCTACAAAAAACAAATACATATTTCCAGCACTCGCTCAGTGCTGTTTTTGTGTTATTGAACATTTGGTTTACTAGTAATAAGGGTCAGTTGACAATAGTGTTGATTGATGAAAGCAACAACATGTCGTGATTTTCAGCATTCATGGCCCAAATGGTTTGGGCTTTTCCCGTGAAAGCCCTTTAGACTTGGGCTTTCCGTAGTATTCCCCTAAACTTAGGGATACTACAGATACCAAAGGATAGTTATCCCAAATGGTTTGGATAATCGTAGTATAGCCCAAACTCTTTGGGCAATTTCATTAATAATCCTATAATTCGAAAAACGAGACTACGGATTAAAATGTAGTATCCGGAATTATAGTAGACTTGTTTAAAACAAAGTTACCTCGACAATTATGATAATTAGCTAGATGCTGATCACATGACAAACTTGGTCTCCTCCTTCGGGTACCAGACACATTGATAATTACAATAGAACAAAGCAATACAATGTAGGTTTGCGCTACATGCTGAAGGACCCCCAGCTTTGAGTGTTTGAATTTTCTTATTAAAAACACTTTTCCAAATCTCTAACTGTTTTGTTCTTTTGACATAGATTTTTTGGTGGTTTACTAGCTGACTTGAGGCGTCGCCTTCCATGGTATTGTAGTGACTTCAAAGATGCACTCAGTCCACAATGCATTGCCTCAGTCATCTTTATCTATTTTGCTTGCTTGACTCCAATTATAACGTTTGGTGGACTAATGAGTACAAAGACGGACCACTATATGGTAAGATGAAAGATCAATAGAACTGTATACAGTCATTTGCATCCAAGTGTGAACACTAAAACATGTTCTAATAGACCTTTCCCAAATTCACTTGGATGACCACGAAACAATGGTTTGAAGTCGATATTGAACTTTATTGAATCTTTTATTCATCAAGTTCAACCTCGACTTGAAACCATTGTGTCGTGACCAGTCAAGCGAATTTAGTGATTGGTTAATGAAAGATAGTAAATTATTCAACTGGAAAGTGCACGTTTGCCTTGCAGCTTTTTAAAATCAGCCAGCCAAGCATCAAACTTGCACTTTCTGGTTGACTAACTTCCTATGTTTCGGCAAGCAATTAGAAAATGTTTTAGTGTCATGTGTCCATGCTTAGATGCAAACAACTGTTTATTTATGAATGTTTTGTTGGAAGTTGCATACTGTATTGTCAGACATAGCAACAGTAACTAGGGAGGAGGTATAGAACAATGAATGCAGGATCAGTGTTTTAACTGTTATGTACACATTGTAGAGGTCACATGTTTGACTTGTTGAAAATAATTGGTCCAGTGCCGCGTAAACACAGCCCAAACATTTACTACGTCAAACTTTGCCCTTGAACGTTTTTCCTGAATATTTTCTTCTTTAGAACATATGAATATAATAAATTTTAAGTTGTATTTCTAAAAATGTTAGTTTCATTTTATTTTTGCACACATTAGGGAAAGAAAGGGAGGTTGAGCGGCAGGGCCTCTGTGTCCTTTAATGTTGTAACTGGGGACCTCAAGTTTTTGCTGTCCTTTTTGATTTGGCCTTTCACTGGCTTAGTACAGCCTAGAGACTGTTCATTGAATGTTATTTGGTTTGGCTTAAATAATTATCAAACAGTAATTTATTATTCTATGAACTCGAGTCATACATGAGCTCATAGGCAATGAAGCTTCCTGTCCACACTGTATATAATAAATAGAGGATATTACATGGGCGCACAGAGATACAAATTATATATTTGAAAGATCTCTCACGAGTGAGAGATTTTCAACACAAGAAGATAAAATTCCTATCTCCAAGCGGCCATGTAATATTCTGTTTATTATATAATTATCTATGAAGTATGTTTTGGCTTTTTCAACACAATTCTTTCCTAGTATTTTCGAGTAGCCATCGCAATGGTGTCATCTTCTCATGTGAAAATAACGTTATTTTCGCCTTTGAAGATATCAATTTTTTCGAAAAAGGGAAAATTGCATATTTCATTGGTAATTATATGATAACAGTAGATATTCCCCACACCTTAGACATTAATTTTGCAGTGGCAGATCTAGGGGTAGTGCGAAGGGGTCCGCTGCACCCGTTTTTTATTTTTATTTTTGTAAGGCTTTAATTTTTGGATAAAAATAATATCTTCTGTAGATTTTAATTAAGAAGATTACAGAAGTTTTGGGTTGTGTCCTGTTGTTATAGCTTGTTTTTGGCGCCGTAGTGGTAATTTGCGAAGCTCAAGTATTCCAAAAAGATCGAGGCATCGCCATTCCCTGCCCAACTGCATGGACTACCTGTGTGGAAATGCACGCATGCATAGTCTAGGTCTGGATCCTGTTTTGAAAAATCCTGGATCCGCCACTGTTTTGTTTGTAGCAACATAAGAAACTGTGATCTTTGAATGCTAAATCTGGATTGGGAGCACAGGCGTTGTACGATGAGATGGTCTCAACTCTCACCAATACCAAATGGGTTTGGCCAGCAGCCAGGCTCTGTGTCATATGCTTTTTTGGTTTGTTGGTTGTCTCCTGTGCTTCATGGGTTTTACTCCAGATTCTCAAATTTTCCTTCACAAAAATCAAACTTTCTTAATTCCAACTGGAATTTCAGGGGATGAATAGCTACTCTGTAGAAATGCCACTAATAATTATAATAATAAACTTTATTTCAACTGATAAGACCAATCAGCTATCTAAAAAGATTAGCTGGTATTAACTGGTGATCAGCATAATAAATATATTATAATAAAATCTAAAGTCTAAACTACAATACAATATCTAAAAAATTGTTTCGTATATATAACTCGCGAAGAGAATTAGTTCCGAAACCGTAGCTTGTCACATTTTGTTTATTGACGAAACAAAAATCTATTAAAAAAATAAATAAATAAGTAAAAATATAAATATATCTAAGACACATATATATAAAACTAGACTAAATAATAAAATACTGTACTTATCTTAAACTACATGAATGGCTAGACTCATCATGTTCAAGAAAATATTTAAAAACACTAGTCTTGAACTTAGATAATGATTGTATTTCACAATGTCCCTTGGTAAAAAATTCCAGTTCCACTACTGAATCCCATTTATCTATCTTTTTTTAATTGGCTGTAAGCTCATACCTTTTTATCTGTTATGAGACAAGTCCACCAACTGACTGGTTACACTGTAACATATTTTCTTCATAAAAAGTTCTTATCCAGAAAGTTTCACGTAGCTGAGTGTGTTGTGAAAAATGTCTTGTAACAGTGGTAACCCAAGGAATATTAAAAAAAAAAGATTTGGGACACTTTTCAGTCATACACATCACTGCTACACTCAATGTTTTTTGCATGCAATGAACCTGGAGAAAAGCTCTTGTAGCACAGAAGAGAACAACGCATCAAACAAAAGCAACTCACATGTTGATTTTTATGGAGAAAAGAAAACCAAAGAACTAGGATAAAAACTTTCATATGTCACAGGAAAAACACCAAATAAGACAAACTCAACTCACATACTAGTTTGATTGGGATTTGAATGAGGCCTCCTGCCATTGGTTTCCTAGTAAGAGGTCTGCACATTAGCAGAGAAAACCACCCATGCAACCCTCACTTTCTTTAAGGGGAAATACATGGTCTTTATGTAATCATTTACAAAAAAATTATTTAGTGACATTGTTCATTTCTCTTCAATAGGGTGCTGTAGAGCAGATGTTAGCTGGTTCTATTGGTGGAATATTATTCTCTCTGTTTGGTGGTCAGCCGTTGATCATCCTTGGAGCAACAGGACCAATGCTTGTGTTTGAAGAGATCATTTACTCTTTTTGCCAGATGTCAGATTTAGAATACCTTCCATTTAGAATGTGGATAGGAATATGGACTATGCTATTTTGCTTCATTCTGGTCTTCACAGATGCCAGTTCGTACGTCTGCTATTTTACAAGATTCACAGAGGAATGTTTTGCTACTCTTATTGCACTTATTTTTATTGTGGAAGGATTTTCAAAATTATGGCATGTGCAAACTGACCATCCCATAGATATTGGTTACACAAAACACCATGAATGTTTGTGTAAGAAACAGACTACATTTTTTGGGCCAGTTACTTTACCCAATGGAACAGTAATGAATAAATCAGTCACTAATTGGACTGGATTAAATGTACCTATACAAGACTGTGAGTACAAGGGAGGAAAACTCATAGGCATGGCATGTGATGAGAACGTGTTTTTCTTATCTGCTATTCTCACCTTTGGTACATTTGCCATGGCTATCACACTCAAGTCATTTCGCAGCAGTTCTTTCTTCCCTACCAAAGTAAGTTGAGTCTATCCATTATTGTATCTTTTTCTTGAACTATATCATGTATACACCTATTTGAAGAAAGGTTGTAAAAGTTGATATCAAAGGAGATAGATAATGGTTGTGTCTAGATGGGATACTTGCTTACTCAGTTGGCTAGTAGTCATACCCTACGATAGCATAATTTAAGTTATAAATATTTATGTGTTTTATTTTAAAAATGGCTAATTTGCTTCATGGTCTAGTTTTTAGGGTTAGGTAGGGCATTAGGGTTTCGATTTTTGGTGTCTTCACTTAATTTTTTTCAAAGTGAAGAGTACGGTGTTCCACAAGGGCAATGCCAAAATGCTAAGAAATACAAAATACAAAAACATTGTGAAATATTTTTGTACTGGGAAATATTTTCGTACTGTGAAATATTTTTGTACTGGGAAATATTTTTGTACTGTGAAATATTTTTGTACTATGAAATATCTTTGTACTGTGAAATATTTTTGTACTGGGAAATATTTTTGTACTGTGAAATATTTTTGTACTGAGAAATATTTTTGTACTGTGAAATATTTTTGTACTGTGAAATATTTTTGTACTGGGATACACATTCTTGTACTGACATTAATATTTTTGTACTGTGTTTGATATTTTCGTATTGCCCTTGTGGGCCACCGTAGAAGAGGACCAAAATTTCTATAAAGTCCCACTCGTGTGTTCGGAAACCTATGATGTACTTTGTTAACCCTAGTCTCTCTCAATCACCTGGACTGCGAGTATCCCATCTAGACACAACCATAGATAATAGGGACAATAAAAGGTAATTCCAACATCCAAGAATAGCTGAAATGACTTTTTTTTTCGTTATTATTATTGTCAAGAATGCAAAGAATGTTGGTGTTGTGATGTCCAGTGTTCCTTTTAGGCAATTCAACCATTTTGGACGTCTCAATGTTATTCCTTATTAGACAAAGTTTGGGAAAAATCCATATTGATTGCATCGCATCACACAGTGCAGTTTGAGCTTGGTATGCAACGTGCACCAAAACTTTCACCAACTTTCTTGAAATAGTTGTCTTTCCACATGCTAAACGCACTTACAGTTAGTCATCATTGTTACATTTCAGGTCCGTGCCATAATATCGGATTTTGCTGTGTTGATTTCAATCTTAGTTTTTGTCAGTATTGACATAGCCTTTGGTGTCAACACTCCAAAACTGATAATCCCCTTGAAGTTCCAGCCAACAGCAAGCCACAAGCGAGGATGGCTGATACCTCCTCTTGGTAAGAACCCAGTGTGGGTGATCGTTGCTGCTGCCATACCTGCCGTTCTTGCTACTATTTTAGTTTTCATGGATCAACAGATTACTGCTCTAATTGTCAACAGAAGGGAACACAAACTGAAGGTAACCAGATACATTACGCTGTAGAGACTTTACACTATCATGTGATGGCAGCCATGACAGTACAGTACATGTATGTAGGAACAGCAATAGAGTCTTTTCCCCCTGAGAAACTCTATTATTCTCATGTAAACCAGGTTAGACCATATTAAATCATTCCTGTCAATGCAGCCAGCAAGATGGTGCAAAGCCTGCATAACTCTTTCCAAGGCATATACAGTAATAGACATCTTTACCTTGGGCATAATGATTTCCAATTTCAGATCACGTCATTCCCTTGAGAATAAGATTCTTTGTTTGAGTTGTATATAGTTGTCCATATTCATGTGTCTTTTCATGCACAACTGTTAAACAAAGAAATGATCTGTTCTAAAATATGCAACAAATTATGACCAAGTTAAAGAGGTGTATTGCATGGAGCATAGATTCTGCTTAAGGCCTGGCTCTCACTCCTTTTGTTGTGGTTCAGTGGTCGGCAGATGTGCTCGCACATTTTTGTGGCTACTTTAATATTAAATTTTGAGTCACTATAGTGACTTGTTCTATAGTCATTTCAAAGGTGCGTTCTTTGGTGGTTGAGTTGGGTTTTCACTTTTTGCTTGAGAATAATATTATAACTTAATGTTTTCCTGTTTCAGAAAGGTGCTGGCTATCACCTTGATCTGTTAATGGTAGCTATCATTATTGGGATTTGCTCAGTTCTTGGTCTACCATGGGTTGTTGCTGCCACTGTTTTGTCTGTCTCCCATGTACAGAGTTTATTTTTGGAATCACAATGCACAGCACCAGGAGAAAAGACAAAGTTTTTAGGAGTAAGGTGAGTAAGCTGCAGTACTTGCACATGTACTAGTATTGGACAAGGAGGTGATAGTGGAGAATTACCCAAAATCTACATGATAGATAGATAAAGTAAACATTACAGGAGTCGGAAATCCTGCCCTACTTGTGCAACATTGCAACATTCTTTTGAACATGGGTACAACGTCACTTGCCATATTTTGAAATTTTTAGCCAATGAGGTTGCACTAAAACGAAAACCAAAAGTTTTTGGTATGGCAGGGGTGGTTATTGAAGAAAGACATGGATGATGTTGCATGAATTGTTGCAAAGTGTCATCCCTGAATCAATTTTGCTTGCACGCAATATTCTCCAGTGTGTCTGCTGCTTTATTGTTGGTGTTTGTTGTCATTCCCGATGCTTTTTGTTAATGCATATTTCATATTAGTGATGGTGTAATAGCGTTATTGATGTAACATAACTGTACCATAAGCTATAGCCTTGCTTCCATCTTGCCTCATATTCCTCATTGACCACCACTGAGTTGCCTGCAACAAGTCACAGTAACTTTGTGCAAGTCTATGTATTTCGTGTTTTCCTCTTGTCAGAAATAACATACTGCGATGCTACTTTAACTGCTGCCTGGTTAGCTCAGTTGGTGAGAGTGTCAGTCTGTTGTGCACAAGGTGGTGGTTCAAGTGCTGCGGCACCAACACAGGGTCTAAAATAACTGAGGAGAAAGTGCTACTTCATAATAACATAGACTGCAATGAGTTAGACCTGCAAGTAAGGATTTAAAACCGTTGGTCCTTTCTGTCTTTACTATAACCATGTACAAGACAGATGTAAAAGACCCAATGAAGACCCTGGTGATGACCATCTTTATTGCCTGTTCTCACACTACAGGGACCGGAACTGTTGTGGTGTCCCTACCTTCACTGAAGAAGTTAATGAAATAACATAAATAAAGACAAATAATTTTTTTTTCTATATACAGAGAACAGCGCATCACAGGGACTGCCATCTTCATACTGATTGGTCTTTCAGTTCTCATGACTCCAATTCTTAAGGTAATGTTATACCAGACTTGTGACAATGAAATTAACTTTTTCCTGACGGGGTTCCTGTGGTGGACTTGTTTCCTTTCTAGGATTTTGATCTACATCTATTTATTATTACAAGAGAGATGTGAGAAAGAGTCTCAATTCTTAGTATGTATATTACATTCTAAGGAGTATGAGACATTTTGCATTACTTTTCTTTCATTCTGTATATTTGATGTGTATATTTATGTATATGGCATTCTAAGGACTTTGAGACATTTTGCCTTATTATTATTATTATACAGCTTCTCATAATCCCATATAGGTAACTGTCCAATTATTTTCTTAATTGGTCAGGCCTTGTTGATATGGGATTAATTAGGCAGCTATATAATTAATAGGTAATGGGATTTCATGCTCTCCAATCAAGAAATAATTAGACTCGAAAAATTCCTCTGACTGCCAAATTATGTCAGTCCTCGGAATTTTCCTCGTCCAATTATTTCTTAATTGGACAGCATGGAGTCCTATTACATATACTTAATAACGAAATAACACAAAATAGATATCTTAATAACATCAAAGGAAATAACCCACGGCTACTGGATTGAATCTGTCTTATATTATGCTCTTAAACCTTTTCCATTCCTAACGAAGAGCTCCTGCAAGACATTGTGTATTGATGACAGATCTGTATATTAACGCACCCGTGTCATTTTATTCCAGTATATTCCCATGCCAGTGTTGTATGGTTTGTTCCTTTACATGGGATTCTCAGCACTAAAAGGAATACAGGTCAGTCAATCAGGGTTCGTACAGTTCCTCCAAGTCCTTGAAAAACCATTGACTTATGATACCAATGTATCTCTAGAACAAAGCATGATGCAAAACCGAATACTTGCGGTTTTTTTAGCTCCTCTAAAATTCCCTCTGACAATTCTTAGACATTTTTTATGGAAGTGTGAGTATTTCAACAGAAAAAAAAGTAGTTTTTATAATTCTATTGATTTCCTTGTTCTTATTTGTCAGATACTTGTTTTCCCAGAATGCTTTGTGCTAGAGATTCGTGCTCGTGCACATTGGCTATTCAAGTCTTGTTGAAAAGCTCTTGAAAAAAATTTTGAAAAGTCATTGAATACTCTATGAAAAGTAACAATTTTTTGTCGATTTTGTTAGGTTTGAATATTAATAATATATGATGTAATATAGAATAATTAATTGAAAAGACATCGTTATGAATTTTTTTTATTTGGGGTACCTGTGGTTACCCTGGAAAAGGTTAAGATGCCAAATGTGTAAGCATGAACGAACGAATCAAATCGTTTTGCCGGATTTGGAGGCATTCTACTTCGTAGAAAATGTTTGAATGTCCTTGATAATTAAATTTTCGTCCCGAAAAGTACTTGATTTTATTCTTTGGAATCCAGCACGAACCCTGGCCAGTAGACCACGTTCAATATATTAAAATCCAGACTTGATTGTAATGCTTTAGTCGCATTGAACTTCATGTATCTTACAAACACGTGGATCACCAAATATATTTATTGGTAGGAATGAGATATTGTACCACATATAACGTTCCTACTCTTTGACAATATTAAGAAAATTTTGGTAAAAATGCTAGTCAGTTTACCACTCAACATCGTTATAATAAGATCTACAGTACTATATCTACTGATCCTCTTGAGGTTTAATGCAATTTTGAACATTTCATTCAGGAAAGCCTTTAATATCTCAAACAAGGCCTATATTGTCATTAACCATCTGCTGTGCCATATCCGTTAACTGTGTTTTTTTTTCTATTTTAATCAACTTAAGTTCTTTGAGAGGATCAAGATCATGTTTATGCCCGCCAAGCACCAGCCTGATCTGATCTACCTTCGACGAATCAAGATCACTCGAGTCCATCTCTTCACATTCATACAGATTACATGTCTCGTTGTTCTGTGGGCCATCAAGTCGACACCTGCAGCATTGGTCTTCCCAATCATGGTAAGAGGGAAGCATGGGTGGCGTGTAGCATTGAGAGGATTTTCCTCTTACAAAGGCGACCCTGGTTCGACTCCTTCCGGACTCGGTGTCGTATGTGAGTAGAGTTATTAGTTCTCTCCTGTGCTTCGAGGAGTCTTTCCTCCATACACAAAGCAACTTCTCACCGCTATGCTACTCATGCATCCCAAAGTGTTTGCATTGTTAAAGTTGTTTATTCTGATGCTGAAATGAAGCTAACTCTGAGCAGATCAGTCTGCTATTAAGGACCTCTAGAGGACCTATCCCAGTCAAGATAAATCGTCCTCAACTCATGGTCTGAATGTTTCCTTTCAAGGTTCTCATGCTTGTCGTGGTACGTAAAGTCATGGAAAAGTTTTTCTCCAAGCATGAACTTCAGGTTCTTGATGATTTAATGCCAGAAACAGTGAAGAAGAAGAAGCTCGTGGCATCAATGAGTGAAGGTCTCGACGGTGAGACAGGTGATGGTGATGGTGATGGTGATGGCAGTGAAAGTGGACAGGTGAGACTTCCTTCGAGACGTCGACATGTATAAACCTGTTTCAGTAAGCGTTGTTCGTCTGAAATCTGCGACCATTTGCAATTCGCCAGATTGCAATTCTTCAATCAAAAGAGTTATATTGTATACCATTTTCGTATACTTTTCATGGTTTATAGAGCTTTTAAGTATGACGTCAATCATGGAAAACGACTTCCGGGTCCAAAGCCAAAAGCAATAGGCCATTTGCAAGCATGACATAATCACATGTCTGTTACGGGTCTTGCGGACCTGACAAAATATTCTGACTTTCTTTACATACAACAATCTTTTTCTGGATTACGTATGTCATATTCAAAACCTTTTTCAAAATGCTAGTTTTTCCATCTAAGAGAATTTCAATTTCGACATAAGAACATTCCAAAGTTCGTTTGCCATCTAGCAGAGCCCCTTTCCCAAGGTCATCTCCCCCAAACCCGTTCTTAGTGTCGAGTGTTTCCCATTTCAGACCAGGTGACATTTCAACCAAAGTTAGACTCTATCTGAGTAGCAGCGAATAGTCTACGATAGCCACTGTTTCTATTTGTTGTCTGCCCGGTGACTTGTGACAGGGTTGCCATGGTTACCGCGATCTTATGTGCCAGGCCCCCCTCGATCCCACCGAACAAGCACATAACGTCAAGCTCATCTAGTAGTGATGAGTTTAATATATATATAGACATATTAAAGCGCTATTGAGTTGTATCCATATTCATGTGTCTTCTCATGCACAACCAGTCAACGCAAAATGATACTCTAGGAAATGAAACGTGGTCTGAAATGGGAAAACATTACGCTTAAGGTAAAAAGGTTTATTGAATGGAATATTTCACTTATTTAAACAGGAAGATGACGTAGACGGAGAGAAGAAAGAACAGCAGGCCAACGGGCCAACTCAAGTAGAAATCCCCATCAATATCAGTGATGAAATGACAAAGAGCTCCTTATGGAAGTCGTTTGTTAGAGAAGGATCAGTAAAGAAGAGAGACAAAAGTTCGAATAACCACCACAGCTCACGAAATAAACACAGACACCGACACAAAGACGATGGCAAACATCGTAGTAAACGCTCACGTAATAAAGATAAAGATCCCGGCTTGTGGTTCTCAATGGACAAGAAAAGATATGATGAAAACGATTCGGTAGAACTTAGGCGACTAACTGCAATCGAAGAAGATGAGCCGGTTGTGGACCCGAAAGAATTCCTTGAGATTCCCGAAGTTCGTGTAACAATGCCTTCTTCGAATGGGATCGATGAGACAAAAGATAAGGAAGCTTGAAAAGTTATAGGTGCAAAATGTTTATGATAAAGGTTATGTATTAACATTATTAACTCGAGTTAGCTATCTTGAAAGAAAAGAATTGAGCTTTCTTCCAAGATGCCTGGCAGCATAGTTAATTCCGCACCATTAACTATGCTGGCAGCAGCGGAAGATGTCAATCCAGAACAAAGCAAATGTTGCTGATGAAAATCTAAATTCTCACATTTTTCTTTTTTGGTTTTGTATTATAAAAGGAGAATTTAGATCATCATCAACATCATTTTGATTACTGTGCTGATCTGTTTTGTTCCTACATAGACCCAAATGGGACAATCTAATGAATTTTGTAATAATAAGTAATATGCGTGTTGTTTGATGCTGATACGCTACCAGAACACTGTTTTCGCTTTATTCTCTTGGCACGTCTAATCTTCACCTGACTCCTAGCTTTTAGCTCTGATAGGTCATTTGACTTAATATCTCTCTATCTGGACTAATAGTCACGCGACTCCTAGCTTTTCGCTCCGATGGGTTATTTGACTTCATATCTCTCTTACTGGTGTAATAGTTACGTGACTTCGATTGATTATTTATTGGTCAGAATAACCTAACATTGCCATGTCAAGGTGTAACCAGGCTCATCATCTCTCGCTTATGCAGCATCTTATCCAGCGTTCTTACTTTTTCTAAAAAAAATGGAAGTATTTCTAATATTGAGTTATAATAATTATTGTAGCTCTTTCTTGGTGTTGCAAGGCACCTGAAGCACGAAGACAATAGACAAAGATAAAGCTTGCTACACCAAGAAAGACCCAGTATTTTATCTCAGTCGCCATCTTGAGGTTTTTTTGTCGCGGGAAAAATACAAAGGCTCCCAAACTCGATTCAACTGTTACGCGCAGGAGTGGTGCGGCATGACAACTGTATTCTAGGGATCCTTGACTTAATATATCACCCAAGGAGTGTGGAATAGAAATCATAGGCGTTTAGTGAATGATTTTTTTTAATGTTGGGTTTACATATATATATATATACTAAAATCCATTTAAAATATTTTTCAAAGAGTGCCTCAACATTGCAGGAACATTACATAAAATAGTTAAAGTCTAGAATAAATGACTTATTTTTTTATTGAGACTAGGTCATACAAAACCAGCTAAATAACAACCAAATAAAATAATGAATCAATCATTCTAGTCTTTAACTATATTTAGAATTTCGGCTTCTAAATGAAATGTTTTCTGATTTGATACCACTTGTCACTCCTTGAATATCATTTCTTTGCTTGGATGCAAAGGAAATGATCCCTATTCTCAATGGAATGACATGTGGCTTGAGATGGGGAAAACAAACGCCAAGTTTCGGCCAGTAGAAAAAACGTAGTAATGAAGTGCAAGCAATGAAGTTTTATAGCGCAGACGTCGTATGGCGGGAAAATAACACGTGATTTGTCCAAAAACATTACCGAGTGTCGTTTTAAAGTGTGACTGGACATCAATCCTTTCTGCATCTACCGTGTTCCTGTAGTGAATGTTGGGCTGGTGGTTCACTTCTAACAGACTTTTAAGGGCTAGACCCTCTAAACTATACCTCTAGCAATCCCATATATTGTCGTCGTACATTGCATAGAAATGGTGTAAATAATGCACTTGACAGCCGAGGTAAAGCCCAATTACCTGTTAAATGGGCATCTCGTGGCGGCCAGAGGTCGTTTAGTCGGATCAGACTGTAAACTAGTTCACTTTGTTTAGTATTTTCTAGTTAATACAAAATAAACCCTTCAACGGGACGGGAATTTGCACGGTGGACATGGGAGCTAATTCCAGTTTAAGGTTTGAAATAATTTTAATATTAAATGCAGTATGCATAAGTGTTAGACTCAGGTCAAACGTCGAGCTTCACATGAACCGAACCTAATTAAAACAATGGCGGATAACAAGACGGTCTTTGATTTCATTAGGTTCGGCTCATGTGAAGTTCGACGTTTGACCTGAGCTTAACCTGGAACTGATTACGATAATCGAATAATCTAAACAATACTAACAATCAGTAATCAGATTGAAAAAAAGGAAAAACTTCATGTATTTGTGCTAGGAAATATAAGTAAAATTTTAAAGAGCAAATAAAGTTTATTGTATGTGACAACTTGTTGTCTGATGGCTTCCTGGAGAATGGATGGTGGCGTAGGGGTAGTGCACTGTTTCGTCTCGAGTCTCGTTTACGATGTACAGCTATTACTTTTTTTAAGATCGGTAAAGGATTTGTTGCATGTTGCAAAACAAGCCAGAAATGCACTATGGGTGATGTGAATACAATAAAAGACTGCACGTTTTTCTTTCATTTTCTTCTGTGTTGACATTATATCATACAGTTGTATGACTGGACTACCAATTTTGAGTTTGCCTTTGCTAAGTCTTAGACTAAGGTCAAACGTCGAAATTCACATGAGCCGAACCTATCACATCAAAGAAGACCGCCTTGTTAGGATCATGCGAAGTTCGACGTTTGACCTGAACATTAGCCTCCATTGTGTACGAATGTTTTTTTTTTCTTTTACAAACGCCTCCCCGTATCCTTCACATCAAGTCCACACATGCCACCGCTTATGTTTCACCGACCAATAGTAATCGACGGGGAGGCTGCTGGTTGTGAGAACGGAGAATAAGCCTAAAACGAGATGACGTTTTACCCCCGTCTCTAGACCATAATAGTTTTTTAAATTCTTTCATATTAAAATTTTTGACTCCTTAGATAATACAAGAACAATACTCAAGAACAAAAGCAGTGTGAAAAGGATTATGGTCTAGAGACGGGGTAAAACGTCATCTCGCTTCAGGCTTATTGAAGATAGCCGTGGTAAAGATGGATAGCGTTGAATAGCTGAACAGAGGTCAATGGTGTTGATGTGTTATATATCGGACTAAGGTTCTGTGAAGAAATTTCGTCGTGATGTGTAATTTTGACTGAACTAGAAGCGAATTAGTGGCACATGTCGAGGGTTCAAGCGAGCTTTAGTGCGCTACGTAATATTTCAAACACGCGAGAGAGTTCTTCAGCAGCTTCGTTTTTTCAGCTCACTTTTCGGTGTTTGGAAATCGGAGGAAGAACTCTCTCAAGCGTTCAATTACTTCTCAAACTCATGAAAATTTCTTGGAGAAAATCAAAGAAAAAGTTTACGAAATTTAATGCAAATTAAGAACAAATTTCAAACCACCGTCACAGTAGTGATTTGCTTTGTTTTCTCATTAAATATTCATGCGTTTGAGAACTTATTTCAAATACGTATGATACTCCACTACGATACTCGCTCAATATTGAAGCAAATGGCTTGAGACTTCACAGAGACCTAAAAGACGTCCTTTTAGTTGTACTTTTAATTGCCCTAATTCACTATGACGTCACATCAAAACAATCTATTGTTTAAACCCAAAGGATCATGGTCGTCGGAGGGGGTCAAATCAACGCAAATTCACCGAAAATTGTTCTCAAACCCGTATCAATCTACGAACAGAAGAAAAATAGCTATCAAACTCTCAGAATATTTTTTAGTACATATTAACATATTATATCTGAAAACTAGGCCATTTTAGAATAAACTGTTTCACTAGGAGCAAATTTTGTTGAATTTTCGATAGGATTTGGCGATTTTTTCCCCCACATAAACAAGCAGTGACGTCATTAGTGACATAGGACAATTGTATGAATTTTTTAATTTTTTTTACTGTATTTTGACGATAAATCAACACTAATAGCCAGCTTGGGCTACATTTGTTGCCATTCATATACAGTTTATCAAATACCCTTGAACATGTGACCTAGTTTGGACACTGGGACTAAGTCAGTTTAATTTCTGTTAACAAATTGTCAAATAAAATAATTCGGCGCATTGCATTTCAGGATTAACAAGCTTCCTTAGGCAATGCAATTGAACATCTAGCAGAAAGCAAGGGGAACAGCCAGAAATTGCTTTGCAGGGAAGAAGCATAAGGACGAGATTATCAAATTGCTTCTAATCTGATTTTATTTTGACTTCGCATATACGACCGACTTAGTTTGTTTTCCATTCCAGACCAAGCATAAGATTCTTTGTTTGATGAGTACTAGTTGCATGTACAAATTTGTGGCTCATTCTGGAAATGCCACGTCTGATTTGGTAGCCAACACAACGCCAAAGCTAAAAGGATTTATTTCTCTCAGGTTTTTGAAGCAGGAGAAAAAATATTCCATCAAAATGGTGAAGCCGAGTGAAATGAATGCAATGTGATTGTTGCCAGGTAACGGCTGAACCATCCCAGACAATTCTATACATGTCTCGAAGTTGTAGAAATAACCACAGGTAACCCACACTCTGGCCTGTTAGTTTATAAAGACTAAAACACAGTTTCACCTTACATGTAAGAAAATTAATTCCTCTTATATATTTCTCTCTTCCTCCCTCGTATGTAACAGGTTGCTTGTGTTTTCAAGTAGACGCGTGATCTAGATTTTTTAATGACTTTTAAGTAAAATGTCAAAACAGATCAGTGCTGCTGCTAGGCAACAGTATTGGTTCAGTTGGGTCTTTCATCATTCATTTGAATGCAAATGTATCCTTTTAAAAGAGGCATAATCTAGTTCCATTGCTTCTAAACCCACTCTGCTTCACTCTCCAGGAGGCTATTTTGCACTACATTATGTAATTTAGACAAGATGGACCATAATAGACATTTTAAAGATTTAATTTCCAAAACTATGGAAATGTCTAGAAAACAGTGTGATTTATTATTCAAAATCAGTCTGTAAACAAGAGCTGACGTCATCAAATGCGTACAAGAAATAGCAGGTACTATTAGACTTGGGATGCCGTAAAAACGCTTGTTTGGAAAACATAAATTCACTGCTGCTTTAAGGATTCCATGAAAAAATAATTTACCGCTTTTAAAGAAAATCGATCGTTAGTGACTCGTTGAAGAAACAAAGACAACAGTTTATATTCATTAATTTGGAATTTCTTTGCATTTCCCTAGAGAAGAGGAACTGAAACATTAGAAATCGTATTTTGAGTTCAACGTTTGGGGATGATTCCAAGTCCGCGTTCGCCTTCACTTCGACGTGGTTCTCTGATATCCCAGCTTGATTTTGATGATTTTCTTAACATGGATAAAAACAGTGAAGGATTCGTGGGGACATGCCTCGCTCGAGAGGATATCCAAAGAAGCAGTTTGAATTCCCAGCTGGGTAAAAGCCTACAAGTTGTACCAGATCTAGATGAATTGTATACAGCAAAAGAAACACTTCCAAGCTTGGAAATACAGAGAGATTTTAAGGATTTACACTTATCGTGGCCTAAAATTACTGTAAGTTTGGCAAACGAGTCTGCTAGTAATTCATTCAATGTAGCATTGAGTGAGAGAATGGACGACTCAGTTCCAAGGAGCCCTTTTTTACCGAGAACTTCCATATCAGAAATCGATAACTTAGAAATTCTGTCGCCTTTATTTTCTGTGAATACATCACCGGTGATTAAAACTCCTACAACTTTGTATGAAATATGCTGCTCTTCGCGAAAGTCATCCGATGACTTATCGATTTACCTGCCTGATAATTTTACACCGGCTTCGTTGGAAAGCTTGGATAAGTCGATAAATCGATCATGTTTTTCAGTTTCCAGCGACTGCACCAAAACAACAAACAATTCATGACGAAGTATTTGGAGAAGGGGAGGAAGTTAAGCCATCAAATTCATCTACTTCAATATGTATTGCCAAAATTCCAGAGTCCCGAGAATTGAACGGTACGGCCGACGACGCTTCCGAGCAATCATCGATTAAGCACGAAGAAAAATTAGCCGACAATAAATTAATCGATATTGCTTTAATAAAAGAAAAACGAGCAGAAAAGAAGCGAAAACACCATGAATCAAGACAACAACGGGAAAAACGACAAAAATTGCTCAACGAATTGGAAAACAAAACACTGAACAGCGAAAACTCTTCAACAGCGGAAAGCTCTCCCGTACTTCGGAACAAGCTGGAAAGAGAACGGAGAAGCGATTTGAATAACAGGTTCCAGAAATTGCGTGAAATTATACCTGACTTGGCCGGGAAAGACAAGGCATCCAAGGTTGCCATTCTAAAGGCTGCCAGTGATTATGCAAACGAACTGAAGATAAAGGAAAGCTGTTTAGAGGAAACCCTAAAACACGAGAAAAGCACGGAACGAACAACTCTTGAAAAACTTGGTAAATATAAGTACAAATTTAAGTGATGGAAAATAAACATGAACGAGAAATGTTGATGGATCAAAACCACGCATCAATTTAGGCTGACCCTCGATGTAAGGGCACTGATTCATCACAGAATTTAGCATGAAAAAACCCCAGGAAATCGAGGGTGAATTGAAGTAGTGTTAATACTCCCCCCTCTAACCTCTATAAGGTTCATGTCAAACGTCGATTTTCACATGAGCCGAACCTTATGACATCAAAGAAGACCGACATGTTATCCATTGCTTAAATTAGGTTCGGCTCATGTAAAGTTCGACGTTTGACCTGACCTGAGTCAAGTGACCACACATGTTTAAAAAATTGCCCCTAAATTCATTGCATTTAACATTTTGTAGTTGAACGATGTTGTAAGACTACTCTAGCAATGTCCTAGATATTCTAGAATCAAATATTAAATGTAGCCTCTTTCTTATACACAGTCCATACTTAGCTAGTTCCTGACTCGGCATCAGGTGACTCGGGCAGTGTTCGTTACTTCTCTCCCTTTGGATATCTAGGATTTTTTTCAGAAATTCTCCAGTTCAGTTCCTTCCTCCGCGAAATTCCGATTTACGACCGTAATATCGCAAAAGATAAGACGATTTTTCGAGCAAAGTTCAAAATGTTCAGTCGGATTCGTTAGAGACGAGTTATTGTTAGGGGTCTAAATATGCAAATGTTCACTCGCTTACTCACACACTCACTCACTCACTCACTCACTAAGGTGTTAGCAGATCGATAATTAAACGTTTATCAATCGTTTTACGTCATCTGTTTACAGCGTTACGCGAAACTTTATATAAACACGTACGAACTTCTTATCGAACAAAGGGTGGACAAAGTATTTATACAAGAAGCTCGAATGCTGTTTATCGATGTGGGATTGAATAGCACCAGGGCAGGCTGACACTGAGCATGCTCACACACAAACATAGCTTTACGTTCGGATTATTTATATCAAAAGAATCAAGGAAGGATCGATGCGTTTTGCATCAAATAAAAAATAGACTCCAAAACTGTAGAAGAATGCTATAAATGAACATAACTGAAAACACAAAAAGGAATGTTTAAATTTTCTTTAATGAGAATGAGCTAAAATAATTCTTTAACGGCATTCAAAATAATTCTTAGGATTTATGTAGAAAAATCAGATATGATGTACAGAATTCAAGATATGATGTACATTTAATATGCATAACGCAACGCTCTTGTCAGCGGGAGGAACACAGGGAACCCAATTTCTAAAGAGTACATGCCATGCGGGGGTTTTTGATTATAAATATTCGTTGTGAAATATATATTTAAAAAAACGAATCCCATCATTTTTTCTTAGAAATTGTGAGATAATGAATGGTATCCGACAGCGCGTCCATCGCGTTCCCCGATTAAAATCTGATTTTTTTCATGCTCAAATAAGACGTGACCACTCGGTCCATAACTGATATAGGGATATAGTTACACATACGTTTATCATGTTACCAAGATAAAATAACATTACTCTATTGATTGGTGTTAACCGATGAATGGCTAACATTCGTTGTCGTCATCCCGTTTTGTCATAGTGTGTATATTTCTTTATGGGACGGGTCACATGATACATACCTCAGAGTAAGTTTCGTTTCAGAACGAGTTTATCCCCGTTGCCATATATTTCTTCGTATTTGTTTGCATGATACAAACAAAGCTATTTGCAACAGTAGTTCACGTGACCCCAACATCTTAGAAATAGAAGTTGTGTCGAAATGAAAACCAAAACTGAAAAGAGCACCACAATTTTTGTAAGAAAAGTTTCAGTTTATAATGAATGTTGTGCTATAGGAGAAATGACATTAATTTGACATTTGACACACTGATTTATTGAGAAAATCAAATATAATAATATTTAAAGAGGAAAATAAAGTTTACAGTTAAAATAAATGATTAAGGTGGCTGCCTACTTTTGAACGTTCGAATTGAGCCCACAATGGGCGCGCGCTCAAAAACCGCTGAAAAATCTACAAGATTTTATTGAAGAACCATACGCGTTTTTGGCTTCAACAGATCAAAACCCTCAAATTTTGCACGGGACTCTATATTTTTTAATAGCTCATTCGAAAAAACTCCTAAAATTCTAGGTTATATATCAACATTTTAGAAAAAGTTTAATCCGTGAACACATGAAAAAATTGATTTTTGTAGGAATTTTAGCTCGACTTTATGAGATTTTCTAAGAGCACCGAAACTACAAAATATGATAAATCAATGTGTCTCTTTGTATTTTTGTCGAAAATATCCATGTATTATTGTAGAATGATTGACTAGCCTTCATTCGTGCAATCATATAGTCTGCAAATAACTATTATCTTATGAATCTTAATTTTTTTCTAATCACTTCCGGTTGTGTAATTTTTACTCCAAAAGCTCGTGCATAGGCTTTGATTAAATGCTGATTATCTCTAAAACGAGCTCGGGACACCCTATTTTTCTTTCAAGATTTGGAATCAGCATTAAATTTCAATTGGGAAAATCGAAGTTTAAAAATTGTTTAAATCAATTTCCAAAAGTAGGCAGTCACCTTAAGTGCTATTAATAATGAATATCGATACACACAATTTATAATCTATATGGATAAAATAAAGTATGAAACACAAACATAACCACAAACGGAAGTAGGAGTCGTATCAAGAATTATGAATTAAACATCAATCGGGATTTCAGTACAATAATAATCATTTAATTCTAGACTTTAAATACAAAATCGAGTGATTTGTAAAGGCAAAGCTTGCCATCTAGCACTTAATCAACATTTTTTTAGTGAGACTTTGCCTTCTAACTAATATCTAGGCGCCCTTTTCATTTAGATTCTTGTTTTGACACAACTTCCTTTTTTAAGGCAGTAGGGTCACGTGACCAATTGTTGCAAAAGTCTTATATTCCGGAACGAGTCATTCCTGAATATTTTCATCCCGGTTTTAATTCCAGAAACGAAACGCTCGTTCTGGAACGATTTTCCATATCGCTACCTTGTGAACGTGGTACGAACACTCATCCCGTATCGGAAACCGCTGTCCGGGAAGCAACGTGTGAGACATTTCAAGCTTCAACTTGTTTTGTGAATTTTTCTCGCGTATTTATTAGACTACTTTAATCATACAATAGAACGATATCCGCGAAACCAGTTCACAGGGACATGAACATGGGAGGTGCCTTACTTTAAAAATTTATTTTGCAGAAATCAAATTCACCATACATCAGTTTACTGATCAAACACAAAGCAATGAAGCGAGGCTATACAAGGTAGTTTCGAGGGATCATTTGAACCTTGCAGCCGCGACTGAATGCTTTAAGGAGTATAACTTGAAAAATATAGTGCATTTTGAACTCGATTTATACGAAAGGACACAATATTTTTGCTATCTTACCTATCGAAATGAAACTTGGTAATTCAGTCTTTTGGTGAAAAACAATTATGGACGGACGCAAAAGCAGTCACACGTTATAGTCACTTTTTATAGTTCAATTTCAAGACTTGTCCTACAATTTTTCTAACCCTTCCCCCCTCCCCCCAATCTTTTTTCGAATCAGTCCAGACTTAAATAAGCGCTTAACATACCATTATAAAGTTAGACTAGTTTGATTCCATTAGCTGTAGCCAGTTCTCGTTTTTTTGGTGAAAGTTTGGACTGCCGAGCATTTAGTCAATTTTAGACTGACTGCGTATAAAAAAATATTGGCCTGCAAAAATCTTGGCTTCAAATCAACTATTTGTCATCCCAGTGGCTTAATAAAGCATTCATGTTCGAACGGCCAACTATAAACGTAAGACTTCTTGGTAACTAAGTTCTCTCTACGTATTTTGACTGATGGGCCATGTCATTTAAGCGAGCCATTTCACAGTTGTCTATCGTAGCAAAGCCACGATAATTTCATGCTTTCTGCCTTCAAACTACTGTTCATACATCCAAAAGCTATATAGTGTTTGACCAAAGTTAGAAAGACTACAAAATACTTTGTATATCAAAGATATCTATCAAAATGTAGTGATCTCTCGAAAATTTATAGTAAATTTCTTAGCAAATTATCTGAAGCTCGACCCGATAGTCTCGTTTTGATGCTACGCTCATCACGATACCGCTGGTTTGTTGGTGTGGCGTGCTCATCTACGAAAAGGGTTATTTTAGCATATCCGATCATAAAAGATGCATTACGTGTCAGTAAACAACTAGTATATAAAACATGTATTTTTTTATAAATACGGTACAACAACAAAATTACACATTTTGTTAGGGTAATTAGATTTACATAGTAATTTTCATCCAGACCCTTTCTAGATCAAATTACAATTCAAAAGTTAATAATTTAATTGATGGAAGGAGGAAAACCGGAGAACCCAGAAAATCAACTCTACTCACATACGATGTGTTATGTTCAGTCCTGACTCTAGATTCAGCTGTGTTTATTGGACAAATCACTCTATTATATACATGATTACAATGATTGCGTTACCGAGTCACGCAAGGAATCAATGATCACGACACGATGAGTCCGAGAATCAAACCCGGGTCGCATCGGTGAAAGGCGAGCGGTCTTTGCAACGGGCCATGTATGCTTCCTGCCAAAAACTAAGAATGGAAAAATTAGGAAAGTTGCAGCATACAAGCTGAGACTAAACAAGAACTAGAAGTGGATTATTTATGTTTCATTATCTTACACGAATGAAGTAGCACGTTGCCCGTACTTATTGTAGTCCTTCGCGTAAACCTACCGGGGCTACATCATTCTTTTGCTTTCGTATCCGTATTTTTATATACAACTCGTGACAATCATTGCTGCCAATGAACAATGGAAATGGCTAGACCTTACGTTTAGTATCAATGGCTAGAGCTTGCAAACTGACAGTTTTTTTAAGTAGAACAATTTGTGGTAAACGATGATAGATCATGTGTTTGGATCAGACGCGACTTGACGAAGGATGTTGCGCTTCGTTTTGCAGTCACATGTGGAATGACATGCCAGCACAAGCTAGGTTTCCTTGTGGTATTATATCATATTAAAACAAAACGTTTTTTAAAAACTGGCTTAATCCAAAACCTCAGGTCATCGATCAACCTCATAACTGACTGTTTTATTAGTAGTATAGGGAATGGGGGTTCTAGCGCAGTGACAACCGGAGGATTACCCGCCTAAAGTGAATTCTCCGATTTTTACCGTTATTACCCGCATTCCCTGTTTTAAGTCTATGATATGTTAGTCTATATATGGAGTGCGAAGAATGTAAAGAGTTTGTTTATGACTTCTGTGTAAAGTGCTTGGAACCTAAGTTTGTACCTACTAAGCCAAATAAGTATATTTGCTGTGGTAAGAAAATGCAAATAGAAGACGACACGTCAGCACAGTGTTACAAGTGTGGTAAGAATATTCGTAATGCCGTGCCTTGTGCTACCAGGGAACAATATTACTCTAACGGAGGCCGTAAGAAGACTCCATACAAAAGAATAAAATACTTCAGGGACTGGATGAGTCATATCCAAGGTTTACATCCGATATATTTAGACGACGAAGTAATGGAAAAAGTCATGGAGGATTTAGAAGAGCCAACCCCACAAAGTCTACGGAAAACGCTGAAAAAATTAAAGCTAGGGAAATATTACAAAGCCATTCCCTATCTTTTGTCTGAAATTACCGGCAACTCTATTCCCGAAGTTTCTGATATGAGCAGAGCCGAGTGGATGTTTTGTCGGCTGGATAAGGATATTCCTTATTATCCTGATGTAATTTACGAAATATTTCACAAAATTGACCCCAACCACCCCCTGTTAGGTTGGATTCCAAGAAGATAAAAATGCAAAACTGGCGTTTAACCAGAAACCCCACTGGGGAATGCATCGCGCAGAACACCAAGCTATCCCCAGTGGGGTTTTTTTGCATTTTGGGCTTACGAGGCTTATTTCATCCCGCGCCAGAGGCCCTCTAGTACACACATATATCTTTCTTACGGCCCCCCAGAGGGTGAACTCCGGACAGCGTCCCGAGACACCCCCTGACTTTTCCAACTTTTCCTCGCGAAACCCCCCATCGCGGGGTTGAATCGCACTTTCTTACCCACCCCTCCCACGGTTGCTGTGAGTGGGGGAGGCTTTTTTTTTCACCCACAGCAACCGGTCCAATGTGTCTGCAGCGAGGCTCGAACTCGGGACTTTGAGCCTCCCCAGATTCAAAGTCCACGAACACAAGCGAACGCCAGACACACCGGACGCTTATGTATGTGAAAATTATTATATTTAATTTGCATACAGCTGGCGTTCGATATGCAAATAGAATCCTGTCACGCTCTTTTCAAAACTGATGTCTAAGCGAGTTTTCTTTGAAGCTCTTCTTTTGCCTCCTGGTAGATCTTTTTGCGAGATTCCTCGGATAAATCTTTTACGACTGTTTTTTTATTTCTGATGTCCATCTTCAATTTCTCGTATTTTTCCTCTTCGGCTAAGATAAGCGAGAATTCTATGTCGTCTATCTTTCTGTCACGCAAAGCCTTTGAGACAAGGTCAGTAATCGTATTTACTTTAGCCCTTGACAGAGCTATTGTCGTGTCATGCTTGGATATTTTGCTTGACAACTGTTTCATAATGCCCGTAGCAACAGCCGAAATGATACCACAAGCTGCCCCAACGCCGGCTAAAGGAACTCCAACAACTATTCCCGGCCCTGTAAGCGAAGTAGCAACGCCAGTGCCCGTTAATGCTACGGACATGGATCCTGTAGTTATCGCAATTTTATGTAGCGTACTTCGGGCTCTGACGTATTTCTTTCTGACGTTTTCGTAATGTTTTGCCTGCCCCTCCAAGTAAGCCAGAATTAAGTTCGCTTTATTCAAGCGGAAGTTTTCAGCGTTTAATTCGTTAGGACCCGTGTTCTTAGTGGTAGTGTGGTAGTTTACATCTGGATACAACTGAGGTGCTGATGGTATAACATCCATTATATATACTAATGTACGACGCTTTTGGAAATGATATGGGAAGCTCATACCGCAGGTCAAGGCGTTATCCCCACGACGCATTTGGGAATCATATGGGACATTTACCCCGCGTTGCACCAAGGCATACAGACGTCATTAAGTCTAAGCCTGTTGAGGTAAAACCAACGCCTGTGCAGCAGAAACCTAAGCCTAACTTCCCAAAGAATCTATTACCGGCAACAGAGAATTATCCATTTTACGATAACAAAGGCGGAGCGGATGACTTTGCTAAGATGGTTACTTCTTTGAAAATACCCGTGACGAATTCTACGACCTTTGCAGTGACGGTCAGAGACATCTTTAGAGAAACCCGGATGAAGCACACGTCGGGGAAAGAATCCAGAGAATGGCTATCAGGCCCCAGCATGCGATATTGGCCGCAGCAGTTAAACTTTGCTGTCTGGGCTGCTACTAAAGGATGTGGTATAGCCGCGGACATGCTTCATATTCCTTTCCTGAGGTTTCATGTTGCTTTTACTATTCGAAGAATATTGTATGAGCTAGGCGCGCCTTTACCGGGTGATACTGTCTTTAACCCAAAGGATAACAAATATGACAAAGTCGCATGGGAGCGATTAAGAAATAAATTTAAGCTTACCAACCCCGACTTTCGCAACAAAGAAGGTGCCGCCCACGGTCTAGGAGAGACTTACACTTATGCTTCGTATGTCGGAGCCAGCATAGAAAGTCCCGGCATGGGATATCCCAGCTCCTTCGAATTCTCAGACTTAGGAGGCAGCGGAACAAAAGGAAATTTAATTTATTTCATAGAAAGCAAAGAGAAGTATCCTTGGGCGCCATTCTTTGCCGCGAAGGGCATTGGGTTAAAGAATCTAGCAAGAATTAATCGAAGCATCGAAGCCTTTGTTTACTGCGTCCTAGGAGCCCAGGTTAGCACTCGCAGCCCCATCGTAGATGCCAGTGGTGCGTCACAGGAAACGCAACAAGTATTCCTTGTTCTCTTTGAAAGCGCTGTTATTGAGAATGAGATTTCTAAGTCAGTTCAGCGGTATCAACTTGCGGTGCAGCAATCAAAAGTTAGACTGGATTATGCCTTGTCACCCGGTTGTTGGTTAATGCCAAGTAATTTAGTCATCAACGCCAGTTCTGTTGTGGGTTACAACAACAAACTACAGCGAGCAACCAAAGACATGAAGTTCGGGGTGAATGACGTGAACTCTGACACTCTTAGGAACATCCCCCACTTTGTAGAGAAGCCAAAGAAGGAGCACGAAACGAAGCCGCCCGTACCATCAAAAAAAGAGTATGTAGAGAAACCATCAAAAAAGGCTCACGTTATGCCTACGACACCCGAGGAATATGATCACAACTTACTAAAAGCCGGACTAGCAGCCGCGAGTGTTGGTTTGAGTCTTTATATATGGCGATGAACAACCCCTACGTATCCGGAATGGATTGCGTTTATACGACTTACACAGGTGAGAAAAAATACACCCAAGCATCTTGGGTTGATGTCACGGGCATGTCCGTGAATTTGAACTACTCAGGAAAGAAGTTAATCCTTTGTAGCATTTGCATTGGCGAGGGCAGTCATGGCAACATCGGATTCCGCTTCCTGGATGAGAATGGCGTATTACAGCCCATGCGCACGAAAGATAATAACAGGGAGCCCGTACATTTCTCTGTAGAGCCCAACACCGCCAGCCTTGAGAATCTTTCCGTTTGTACTTTCCACATGGTTGCCGATTGCCATGGAAAAGTAAAGCTGCAAATACGCGCAGACGATACGGGGAACCTTTGCGTAAATAGCATATACGATCAAAGAGATTACGTTTATAATCACAAGACCATCAGCACCCTCACGGTAATCAGCCTCTAGAAGCAAATTTATTTGCTGGTATATACTATGAACCCGCATGTAAAGGAAGATTGGTTTCTTCATTACATAGAGGAGAAGGATTACGTGAATGATGAATGGCACGACACTGGATTGTGGGTGGAGGTTGGTGGTTTGGGATTGGTGATGTGTACCATTTGCATTTCGACGGGGTATTCGTGCAATGTTGGGTTTAGGATCCTAGATGAGAATGGCGATCCATTGCTCCCTTACAGGACAAAGAATAATAATAGGATCCCAGTTCATTTCTCGTCGGAGCCCGTTACGGGTACCGCAGAAGATTTAACGCCTGTAACTTTTCATATGATAGCTAATTGTCAATATGCAAAGTTACAGATTCGCCCCAACGATTCCCAAGGCGGTTTGCTGGGCCACGTTCGGATAAATGCCGCTCCGTCTAAGGACGCTCCGACTGATGCTATTTGGAATCATAAGACTATTAGCACTATGACTGCCATACCCCTAGCACCAAATTATCAAGGCGGTGCGAATACTATCTTTACTTATCCCCAGTCGAGGATGCCTCGGACACCCGACGATGATAAGCCCCCAGTAAAGTACCCAGATAAGATCAGCCCTTCATCTTCTTCAAAAGGACCACGCCGATAGCGACGACTAAGATCCAAATGTTATTCCCCACGAACTTCAATAGTTCTCCGCCGGTCCTTAGTACCAAAGAGAGGACACTGCCGAGCAGCCCTGGTAAAGAGGCTGCCATTTTTTTACCTAAGTCCGTCAGCCCTTTACCTACTGCCTTTACGCCTGCGCCCGTAGCCTTAAGGGAGCTAAGGATCACACCTACTACGGAGGAAATGGCGACCGCAAATGCCAACGGAATGCCATATTTCACCAAAGTTCTTTTTATCTTTTCCTTGGTGGTAAGCCCCAATTCTTTTTCCAGCTTTTCCTTTTGCGCCTGTAATTCCGCAAGGCGCACCTCGATGGCCTCCGCTTCCTTTTGGGCAGCCTCCCTTTCCTCTTCGGGGCGGGTTTGGTCCTCGATTATTTCTCGCTGCCGGTCGACTTGATACTCCAGATCCTCTATAGCTTGCTTTTCTTGTTCTAATTGCACTTCCTTATCGGCGATTTCTGTGGTTAACCGCCGCTCTTCTGCTATAGAGGCCTCCAGTTCTTTTGCCAAACGTCCTAGTTCCGCATCTTTATGTCCAACGTTTTTGATTGCGAGGACATATTCCTTCCTAGCAGTATCCCTGTCGCGTACTATCTTGCTAATGCGGTCCTTGTAGTCTTGACTTTCGCGTTTATGGGAATCAGTCATCAGTCGCGTTTGCTTCATATAATCCTCATCTCTTTCATCAATTAGTTGCTTTAAGTATTTGATATGTTCCGTCTGCTGACTTATTTCCCCCCTCATCTTTTCCATTACATCATTATCATTGTCTACGATTTCTTGCTGTTTGGCTTCTTCGGTGTCTAATACCTGTAACTCTTCCCTACTACCCAACGGGGTACTCGTTAGCTTTTCCTTAGCAGCCTGTATTTTCGCAAGCTTTTCCTTATCAGCCTGCATTTCCGTAAGTCTCTCACGCCAACCACGGGATGCAACCGATTTCATCCCTTTAAAGAATTTCTCCTGTAATCTTTTCGTTTCCTTATCAGTCAAAGAACGAATGACGCTTAAGTCGGGGTTGCCTAATAGATCAATTATTCCCTTAGGCAACGTATTGCTAAGTTTATTAGGCTCTTTACGTTGATAAAAGTCATACCACTTTTCCCTGTCTATGTGGCGAATTTGTATTTGACCCTTATTACCGCGTTGAAATTCTAAGGATTTCTCATCAAGGAAGGGATACCTCTTACGTACCTCAGTAATTAGCTGTTCGGGTACCGTTTTGCCAACGGCGTCCACTAAAGTTGGAGGAATTCGGGGGTCTTCAAAGAAGAATCCTTTTCCATCGCGGATGACGTAAGCCTTGGCGCCGCTCCTAGCAAGCCTGCCTACGATTATCTCCCTGCCACGGTTATCTTCTTCAAACATCAACTGCGCTTTACCAGGATCCCAATCAGGTAGTAGTTCTTTAAGCCTGTCAAAGTCATCTGGTTCTTCTCCGATGGATTCGTCCATTTCTCGTTGTATGTTTTCTAACCATTCAGTGCTGGGGGCTTCAGGGGCGGGTCCTAAGTCTACCATTTGCATGTATGATGGAAGGGGTTTGTGTGGATTCTTAGATTTGAATTTGTTTCTTAAGGCTTCCTTGAAGCTTCTCCACCTGTCGCCGAACTTATTATGTAAAGCTACGTCGTAAATTATGGGGTCGGTCTCCGAGCCTTTAGTCCATTCATCGTATTCTTCATCGTTAATATCTACTTGACCTTCTTCGGTAAGTGGGTCGAAGTCTTCTGCCTCCATTATATATGATAAGCTCAAAGTTAAATCCTAACCTCCTTCCTAAGCAGGTTGGCGGTCTGAAAGCAGAACGTACCTTTCACCGGGTCACCTTTACTCCTTCTAGCGCCAAACCAGGAGAAACCCTGTACGTAGGCGTGCCCCGTCTAACGGATAACTTAGTATTGGTTCCTGGCACCCTGGCGTTAAGGTTCGACCTAGCAGTTCAGCCAGATACCGCAGACACGCGTTATGTTGTTAATAACGTAGGCAGGAACCTTGTTTCTAAGATGAGAATCAAGTTTGCTGGCGAATCCCTGTTAGACTTAAACAGGTACGATCTTTACACCACATACAAAGATTTGTGGTTGACGGCCTTCGACCGCGCACAAAAGATAGAACAAGGAATAGCAAGTGAAGCCATACGTAAGGTAAGAAGCGCAACCTCCGGCGCCTCAGGAGAAGATGAAATAAAGACAGCCTACGGCACCAAATATCTCATTCCATTGGACTTCGAAGTAATAACAAACCACGGTGCGTATTACCCAAGACAGCTTTCTGAACTGCAGTTCGAAGTAACCTTGGTAGATACGACCAACATCCTACAAGGAAAGGACGTAAGTTCGGGGGGTGTGCATCCATATTCTATTACCAATTTGGAGCTGCAGTACGAGACCGTGTACTCTGAAGAGCTGGCTCGTAGCGCAGGCATGGAATACAGTGCCGGTAAAGCATTCCTTTACGACCACGTAGTGATGTACAAGACGTTTAGCTTCACGAACAACGTCGAAGAGGTCATCAACCAAAGTATTAATATACCACGACGCAGTTTAACGGGGTTGATGTTGCTGTTCGCAAAGACATACACCGCAGGATTGCGTAACTCCGAGGCGTTCTTTAACCCCAACATTACCAATGTCGGCGTAAACATAAACGGAGTACCCAACAAGGTTTACTCCCAAGGGATAAAACCTGAAGATATGTACCGGGAGGCAATGCAGAAGTTTGGAGATCAAATTGCCCCAAAGGAGTTCTTTAAGGATAAATATGCGTTATGGATTGACATGCGCACTACTAATGATGAGAGTATGCATGGCCAGGGATTGCGGCTGGTAAATACCCAAGATGGCATTACATTGGAGATCAAACGCACCAAGCATGCCAGCGATACTACTAAGATAAACTGCTACATCTTTGTGGTGTCTGACGCGCAACTGAGCGTGGAAATGAACCAACTTAAAAGTGTTGCATATTAAGGTTAAATATTCCTTAGATATACGATGCTTCGCGTATTTGAAAACAACGACAACGAACTGCAATGCATAGTGCAAGGCGAAACTTTGTACTTTAAAGCGAAGGAAGTGGCAGCCGCATTGGACTATGAGAACACGAAAAAGGCTATTAGAGACCACGTTTCCGGAAAGCACCAGAAAAGATGGTCTGAATTAAGGGGAGCGATTCGTTCCTCTTCTACCATTCACCCACATTCCGTGTTTATCTCCGAGCCTGGGTTGTATCAATTGATATTTAGCTCCAAGATGCCAAAAGCAGAGAAGTTCAGTGATTGGGTCTTTGAGGAAGTCCTTCCCGCGCTAAGGAAGACAGGCAAGTATCAAATAGAGCGGAAATTTGACAGCCCCAACAAATTGGTGTTTAAGATAGAAAACGAATTCGACTTACATAAAAAGGTGGTTGACTACATCCGCAGGTTCTATCCACAAATGCTCATAGCACCAGGCTTAGGAGAATTGCAGGACTCCGACAGCAAGCGCATAAAGTGCTGGCAGAAAGGATATCAACGCGGCCAACCCGACCTGCTCATCTTGAATGCACACGTGCAATACTGTGGTTTCTGTGTTGAGCTGAAGACTCCTAAAGGCAACGGGGTATTATCTGATAGTCAACGCCTGCTATTGGAAAGATATGAGCAGAATGGTTACAAGGTGCTGATCAGTAACGACTACGACGACATCTGCCGCGCAATAGCGGAGTACGCACGAGGAATGCGTTTACCTTGTGCATATTGTTGTAAGCGCTTTAGGAATGCGCAGACTCTGGGAACGCATTTAAAGATATTCCATAGAATATATGGACAAGGATAAATTCAATGAGATAAGGTTCATTCAGACGCACTGGAGGGATTTGCAGGTGGGGGAAATCTACGAGGTAAAGAATTACGTGGTCTTTGAAGACTTGGACCGCCTGCGTTTGGTCTTAAAGAATAAAAAAAGAACATATACCCTTTGGGCGCCCGATAGAATAAGGTACGCCATTGAAGGGCAGGATGTTACCCATGTTATGAGTCATGGTAAGAAGGATGGTAGATGGGAATTTGACGTGGTTACTTGGGAGCCTGAGAGTCCTCTTCACTCTTAAGTGCGTCTACCATCGTACACTGATCCGCGGAGCACCAATGCCCCACGAAGGATCCTTCGAGAAATACCTTGCCGCAATGAAGGCAGGTGTATTTTTTTCTTGGTTTCGGCTTAGGAGAAATTATGCAGTCTGCTGGGGGTTCGCACGTAATACAGTCCATATATCATATACTTTGCAAACCCTCTTTAAAAGGGGGTCTGATATTTATTGTTGATTTGTTAAATCCTGCAGACTGGTTTCAAACAGGTCCTTAATATTATTGTTGTTTTGTTAAATGATGTTATTAATGCTTTTAACAAACAACAATAAAAATAAAGTCGTATTTTAAAACTCTTTGCACAAACCAAGATCTCCTTTGACTTTGCAGACCGCTTTTGAAAAGGGTCTCTATTATTATTGTTGATTTGTTAAATGATGTTAACAAAACAACAATAAAAATAAGGACAAGGTTTGAGACTCTTTGCGCAAACCCCATCCTAACTCTCTTTTTTATCCCTTGCGTACTTTCTTAACCACCTCGTTACTGGCATGCCAAGCATCAAAGCGATCTAAGTACTCTTTGAAACCGCCTTGGCCGTCGTAAAGGCACTGCCAAATATGTTGGTCACTTCTTTGACAGCCGCAGCGCTCACAAGTTGCCTCCCAATGGCCTCTGTTTTCCCACCTTACGCCTTCGACGCGGTCAAACTCCGCAAAGCGCTGGTCTATTTCCTTCTTCCGGCGCGTTAACTCCTTTATGGTGTCGACTGGGCAACATCGTGCGGCGACGTCACCGTGCTCCTCGCAAGCCACGCCCAGCAGATCGTAATTACCACGGCATCTATGTTGGTGCCAAGCGTCGGTAACATCCTCGTCGCAGCGCACGCATATGTTCTTTAAACAAACTCTTTTACTACGGTGATACTCTAGCGCCTGCGCACTGCTGAACTGTTTATCACAGTCTTCGCAAACGGTGACGTTGTTTACTTCCTTACTGCACACCTGTCTTTCCAGGTGATATTGCAATCTTTGCTTGCTGCTGAACTCCCTTTCACATTGCTCGCACTTCATTATAACTAAGTGTTATTTAAGCCTCATATAAGATCCTGCGCAAAGAGTCCTAAATCTCTATCTTATTTTTCTTGTTGTTTTGTTAACAAATCAACAATAAATATCAGACCCCTCTTTAAGATCTGTCTGCAGGATTTAACAAATCAACAATAAATATCAGACCCCTCTTACAATGGATACCGCATGAAATCCACAACGGACTCTTTTGCCCACGTTGCCATCGTTATCAGCGCACCAAACCTTTCCGCGCGCTTCAGACCACACATTTCATCATACAATTCCTGCACGCGCTCTTTCAAACGGTCTATCTCTTCTCTTTGCATTTCGATGGTGTTCCTTTTATCTTGCATGTCGCCGGCAATCCTTCTTACTGCTTCCACTGGGTCCATCGTATATATAATGACCCCAGAACATATTCCCTGCAATGCTCTGATAGTAGGACCCACCGGCTGCGGCAAAACGCAGTTCGTAGTAGAGCAACTCCTCGGACCCTTTAGATACCGTTTCGACTACATAGTGTTATTATGCCCTACCTACGTGAACAACCGCACCTGGGAAGGCATAGGAGTGAAAGATGACGACTTCTTCGTGGATATTTTGGACCCTAATGAGTTATCCAGCCATTTGAAGTTTTGGCATAAACAATTCCCCAAGGATACTCAGACACTCCTCATACTGGATGACATCGCCTGTGGGGACGACGTAAAAAGACGCACATCCGAATTAGTGAAGCTCGCCTTCAGCGGCAGGCATGACAATATCAGCGTTTGGTTGCTCTCCCAGCAGCTTACCAGTGTCTCTAAACCCTTTAGGGAAAACATAGGATCCCTGGTCGTCTTCTACACACCCAGTCGGAGTGATTTGGAAACCATTCTCTCCGACTACGGTGGCGAGATAAGCAAGGAACAGTTACACGAATACATGCGGCATTTAAAAACGCACCAACATTCCAAAATGATCTTCTCTTTGAGGTTTCCCTACACGGTTGGAATCTATGATTCCTAATGTATATGGATATTGAGCAGCTCTTAGACGAAGTCCCCGTAGATGAAAGTAACCTTAAAGAACAACTTAACGTCCTGGTGTCATCGGGAAAATGTAAAGAAATGATAGGCAAGGAGTTAACGCATGAGCAGGTTAACAAGTTGTCAGAAGAGGAGGTTAAGAAGTTCCATAAAAGGTATGAGGCCGCCCTTGCGAGTAAGACCACGAATGCCGTAGCAGACTCCGCTATTAAGCTGGCCACTAAACTGCTTGGACTTGCGCTGCCCATAGACGACGTGGAGGCTCTGCGGAAGGACATAAGCGAGGACTATGTCATATCCCAAGAACTTAAGATAACCTGCGGCTGGTTGTCTTTGAAGTGCGGTAAGTTAATGGCAGTCGCATCTTTGGGACTTCACGTAGCTCAACATGTCGACTTGAAGGAGGTACTGGTGTCTTGGAAGGACTACAAGAAAGATAAACAAGTCGAGGAGATCTTCAAGGCAGCACTTGATCAAGTCGATGTAAGTCCTTCTGAAGTCATTCACGGGACTTAGTCAAGTCATTCACGGGACTTAGTCAAGTCATCGTCAAGTCGTCGTCAAGTCATTATCAAGTCGTCGTCAAGTTACTTGTCAAGTCGTCATCAAGTCATCGTCAAGTCATTATCAAGTCGTCGTCAAGTCGTCGTCAAGTTACTTATCAAGTCCTTCAAGTCCTTAGATATAAGATGAGTGACACCGAAACGAAGGCGGAGGAAACCCCTCAGCAAATTACCAAGCCTAAATCCCCGGGTAGAGTTGCTGCGGGGAAGAAGCTCGCTGAGATGAACAGGAAGAACAAAGCTAAAAAGGAAAAAAAAGAAGAGGAGGAAAAAGAAGAGGAATCCTTTATTAATCCTGGATACGTTATCGGAGCATTAGGACTCGCTATAGCAGCAGGCAGCCTCTACTTACAGTGGCGGGCTGCTAAACCAAAAGTGGAATTCAAGGCCGTGCACGTAACGCAGGAGCCTAAGAGAAGTAAAATACCCGAGATGGAATAAAACCTCCTCTCCTTGTAATATAATGTCGTTTATGAAAACCGTCGAAGATGCAGCTATTATTACTTCTATTGTCGCAGGTATTGGTTGGGTAGGTAAGAAAGTGCTCAAAGAAGACTTTACTGAAGACCCAAGCAAGAGCATTACGGGCTTTGCTAAGATGACTGCTGTAGTAGCAGGTAGCATTGCCCTTAAGGACTACCTACAGAAGGAGAAGTACCTGCCTAGGCCGTGAGGCCCTTATATATGGCAAGCGTATTGGTAGGTGGTGTCATTGCAGCGTTAGCATTCACGGGAGCTAATTATGGTGGTCAATATTTGGATAGATTAGTTAGAGGCAACAAAGGCGATGCTGAAAGGAAGAGACACGACTTAGCGCTGGAGAAATATCAAAGGGATGTGGCAGCTTGGAATGAAAAAAGACAAGCTTACAGGGATTGGTTGGATAAGAACTACCAAGACAAGGTGGAGGCGGATAAGAACTTCGAAAATACGGACTACGCCTTTAAACTTTATGCACAAACACACCCAGAGTTTAGGATTAGCAAGCCACAATTTAAGAATTACTACCAGCCGTCAAAGAAACAAAAAGACAATGAGTTGGTCTTTGTAGGAGTCGCAGGGCTGGCGGGAGGCGCCGCCTTGGCGTATTTCATCTAGTGACGCGAAGTATGAGCGTCTAATATATAATGATCGTCTTTTTGGAAAGCGACAAGAATGACTTTACCACGTATTTGAATCCCCCCATCAAAGCCCATACGGTTCGGTTGGTCAGTTGCTCTTTGTACAATTCTTGGTATAATTTGGTCAATGGCATGGTCACCGTGCATAAGGGGTCTAACAATTACCAAGGCGTAATGCTACCCGATGGACATTACACGCCAATCACCCTTGCTAAGGAGCTCGCCAAGCGCGGTTATACTCTCACCACAGGGTTGCCGCACGAAATGACCTTCAAACATAATCTTCCTAACAATTTCTCGGTAACCCTAGGAAAACGTGACGCATTGGGATCTTTACTAGGTGTCTCAGGCAAGGAAATTACCAACACGGCAGTTCCCGTGAATTGGAAAGTTGCATCCTCTTATGAAGTCTATTGCGATTTAGCCCACAGTTACAGCAATGGAGAAAAGTCTACTCTTATGTCTAAGTTTTCACCCAAAGGTAATCCATTCGACCTGGTAGAATACACTCCCATTTCTTTAAACTATGACTTGCCTTGCGATTTGGTGGAAAGCATAAACATCACCATTAAAGTGGACGGAAAGACGGTAGATTTCAACGGACGTAAAATCAATCTTGTTCTGGAATTCATATAATGGGTCGCCTGGAGGACAAACTCAAAAGGATTTACTACGGACCCGAAGGCTATTGGAGAGGAGTGGCGGCTATCAAAAAACTCGCTACCGCAGCCAGGGTATCCGACGAAACGGCTAAGAATTGGTTAAAGAAACAGACTATCTGGCAGGTTTATCTTCCCGTGCCTAAGTACATTCCCAGACCCAGCTTTACCGTAAATACCCCTAATGAAGTTCATCAGGCAGATTTGCTTTTCTTACCACACGACACGGTGAGAAGAAAAACCTATAGATACGCTTTGACCGTGGTTGATATCGCAAGCAGATACAAGGACGCCGAACCCATAACCAGCAAGGATTCTGGGGAAGTCGCAGAAGCCCTAGGTAGGATTTATAAGCGCGTTTTGAAATGGCCTAAGCTGCTGCAAGTAGATGCGGGGACAGAGTTCATGGGCGTGGTTACCAAGACCCTGAAAGACCACGACACCAAAATTAGGAGAGCCGAAGCAGAGTACCACAGAGGTCAGAGCATTGTCGAAAGATTCAATAAAACCCTGGCTGAGCGTCTCTTTGGATACCAGTATTGGAAAGAGCTGGAAGATCCCTCTAAGCGAAACAAGGAATGGACACAGCGGCTCCCCCAGGTCATTGTGGCTTTGAATAACGAGGCGGCCAGGGCTACGGGAATGAAACCCAAGGACGCCATAAAAAAGAAGCACGTGGAACACAAGTCCTACGTTAGGAGTTCGAGGGCGGTCTTCCCCAATGAAAAGAAATTAGGTAATGTCACGGTCCGATATCTCTACGGACCGGGCGAATTAGAAGGAGGATCCAAAAGAGCTACGGATCCTAACTGGTCTTTGGAAACTTACCAGATACGAAGTGTAATAGCCAAGAAGGGTCAGCCCATCTTGTATTATCTTCACGATGGTCCCACACGTGGGTTCGTCAAGGAAGAACTGCTTATTGTATGATGTCCGAATGCTATCGTGTGCACTCCGTCATCACACATCCATCGCTTACCGTCAAATGCAGACAGTGACACCTTCTCCTGCGTGACGTTATGTATCTGATGACCATAGCTGCGCAGGCTGTTCATCTTATGCCGCTGCTCCTTGCGCGTGCGTAATACATTAAGGTAGGACTCGTGGGTTATGTCCTTCTTAACGACGTACTTTTTTACGCCTTTGGCTTTCTTTTCTACACCGTCTAACTTTAGCACACTGTACATCTTTGGTTTCAGACCCACGTACTCTACTATGGGTTTTCCTAACATCTCGTCTTTCATCTTTCCTATTACCTTCTTGTTTTTGGCGCTGTAAAGAAAGTGCTCCTTTGGGTAACCGCTGGTGTCGTACTCGTCTATGTCTTCAACGCAATCCTGGTAGACGTCTTCCGTTTGCACTTCTAGAATTAGGGAGTCGGTGTCTGTGTACAGGAGGCGACAGCGGTCTCCGTACTTTGGCTTTAGTTTGTCGTAGTAAAACTCATACATCAGAAGCTTCGATAGGTCTAACACCGTAAAGCCGGTGTATACGGGCTTATTTAGAAGCAGGTTCGCTTTCTTCATATGAATCACGTAGAAGTTCAGCATTTCTACGTATCTAACGAATCCAGGCTGTGACACGTATGCTTCTGCTTCCTCTTTGGTGCTAACTATTTTTACGCTTACGCGCTTGCGGATGTTCTCCATTGTCTTTCCGAACACGCTGTTGTTCATCAGTTTAAAGAGGTTTTTCTCGAAGTCATTCTTCGCTGCGGTACGCTTTTGCGTGTTAAAGTCAATGTAGGGGCGCATCCAGGGTTCCTGCGTGAATTTTAGGACTCTGTGGATCTTCTTTACACGCATTCCGTGTCGCACGTAGAATTGCAGGTTGCGGTAGTGGACAACGTACTTCTTCTTATCCATCAGATTCATTGTCAACTTCCTGTATGGCTTGTAACCAGGACACATTTGCTTCTGCAGCGGCGACAGCTGTTGAAAGGGTATCTCTATTGCTTCTGGTGCTAAGGGGAACTCGTTGTGTTCGTCGTGCAGGTGTTCTGGGTACTCCAGATCCACTTCTAAAACGTAACCCTTGTCTTCCTCCTTTCCTACCTGCATGTAGAAGTCTATGGGTCGCACGGTGTCCCATTCGAAGTCTCTCACAGGCAAGTACTGTGACATTGCCCAACCGTAAAGGTTGTTTGCATCAAGGTAGTAAATGTATGTAGTTGGTCTTTCTGGGTCGTGCTCTACAAGGGGGTTGTTTGCGCGTGCATAACGTCTGCTGGGCCCGCAAACGCCGCCACGAATACCGTCTTCCATAAAGCGGTACATGTCGTATTCCGTTAGGAGATCCAGTTGCGCATTTGTCTTCTTTAACAGCGCACTCCAGCTGAGTCCGGGAGCCGTGTAGAAATTAGCGGGATCCAATCCGTAATATTCCATTGCCATCTTTCGAAAGCTTTGGAAAACGTCTGCGAGCAGCACTACGTCAGACCTTAGATAAATGTCGTGGTAATCCCCCATGTTCTCACAGGAGTACTTTTCCCACACGTCTAACGCATGCTGGTACTCCTCGTCCTTTATGCCGGACTCGTTTAGGGTGCTGTAGAAGCAATCTTTGCTGGGCAAAGATTCTTGGAAGCGCTCCCAGGAATCCATGTATTCGTATGGGTAGACTCCTTTCCTTTCCGCGCCGTATTGACTGGAAATGGGGAAGTTGGCGTTGTACTTTACGAGGTTTGCTAAAGAGTCTGCCATGAATTGCTGCGAATCTAAGAACTTTAGCTTACCCACAGTTACCGACATGTAACGCTCTTTGTTGTTAGGAATACATTTGACGTCGGATCCGTCTGTTCCCTGAAGGAGTAAATGGGAGTCGTAACCGCGAAGGTTGTGAAAGAACACGGGAATCTCCATATCTGGGTTTACTTTGAAGTTTATATTACATTTCCAATGGGCCGCTCCTCTGTATTTACCCGTGATGTGGCAGTGATCCCTAACCTTATCCACGTAGAAGTCTTCAACGAATGCTTTATGACAATGAATGCAGTGCGTTGAGGGCTTTCCCGGCTTCTCACCTTTCTTAGCATACTTCCCGCATTTGAAATGAGCTTCCCCTAGATACTTTCCATCTTCGTCCCACGCTTTCTTGGCTTGTTCTCCAAACTGAAGAAGCGTATGTTGACAAATGTGGCATTTCTTTGCCTTGTGAAATTCCTCCTGGTTCTTTTTGGTAAATTCCATCTTCTTTGGACGTCTTAATTGTTCTCTTATCTCCTCCTCCTCTTCTCGCAATGCTTCTAGAAACTTATTACATGCGTTTTTACCTCGGTAAATCACAGGAGGGTCGGCCTTGCCGTCTGATCTGACTACTATGTAACCAAAGGAGCAGATCTCGTGTAATCCTACCTTATTCGTGGCACCACTTTTCTGCTGTTCCTTAGTTATTAACGCTTCGAAGTCTGCATATATCACGTAAGGGACCTGCATCTGCTTTTGATGGTCTCCGTATGAAAGCTCTTTGTTGGCGGGCATCTGGATCCGTTGCGCCACTTCTTCGACTCCGCGGCAGATTTCGTCGTGGTTCTTTAGGGACTTTAGGGAGGTA
This sequence comes from Actinia equina, assembly GCA_011057435.1. NCBI lineage: Eukaryota > Metazoa > Cnidaria > Anthozoa > Actiniaria > Actiniidae > Actinia > Actinia equina. Next base: position 86,269 of record WHPX01000029.1, read on the forward strand.
AATGACAGTAAACAACAGTCGCAGAAATACTTTTTGCCTTTGTGCTTAGTATGTCTGTAAAATAGTCTGCTAATGTGCTTAACCCATGAGTAATGTCCGCCGTGGTAGAAGAGATGTACGCGCTCTCCTTTACTCTTTGACAGGACTAACGGTACTATCGTCTGCTCTCTGACTCCGTAAACGTTAATTGCTAGATCGTTTATCTCCTCAAATATGGGAATGTCTATCAACTGCATGGGAAATTCCACACCATCCCACTCTAAATCATCTGTGGGATACTTACTCATCCTGCAGGGATCCTTCTCTGCTGGATACAGTGCAGACCTGATTGCCCACATAAAGCATCGGTTGTCTTCATTCTTCACGTTTACGATGGCCTTCTTCCTTTCTACCCACGCTGGTAGTGGTACGTAACTTCCTCCTCGGATGGGTACGTACCTTGCCATACTTATCTCTATTCCTTCAACCTCCTCCACTGTCCAACCTGACCCATCTTTCGTGTAGTTAGACAGCGACTCCATTATTGCTTCTAAGGCTTCACTGGGTGACCTATCCAAATTCGTAGATTCTAATATCACTAACGACTTTGATCGCAGCATTGCTGTCGTCGTCGCCTCGTCTTTTGATAGACTCACTTCTACCATTATACTTGCTTTCAGGGCTCCTAAGTCTTCTATACCTTTTCGGAGCGTCCTTTTAACCTTCTTTTCTGACTTTCGCCAAAACTGTCTAACGTCAATCTCACCGTTACCGGGTATCGACACCGTTTCGAAGTTGCTTTGGGATTCCATCTATATAATAGGAAACATTTTATACCTAATACCAAGCACTTTTCAGATCGTCGTAGTCGTACTCACAGTCCTGACAATGCCAATACAGTTTTACCTTAGTCTCAAACTTCTTACCACATCCGCAATCATAGCTGCTCATACATTTCTTTCTCATTTTCAAATGCTTCTTCAAATCCGCTTCTTTCTTAAAAGTTCTCTTACATTCTTCGCACTCCATATATAGACTAACATATCATAGACTTAAAACAGGGAATGCGGGTAATAACGGTAAAAATCGGAGAATTCACTTTAGGCGGGTAATCCTCCGGTTGTCACTGCGCTAGAACCCCCATTCCCTATACTACTTTTATTAGACAGGGCAGGCGAAGAGGAAATAACCTTTGGAAAAGATCGAAATCAATTCTCTCGCAATCAATTCCTTCACAATCTTTTAGCAGTCATTCATGCTATAAATGAAGTTTTTTCCCCATTTTTTTATCATTACAATCTCAAAGCTTCATACGGTATTTTAATATGCTTAGCATTTTTAGGGTTTGTTTTAACATATCGTTAGACTGATGGCCATAAGTCGTAGTTTTCGCTCCTCTGTTGGTTGTAGCCGCTCAACTAGCGATAACACACTTTAACTTATTCCGTGTGCAAAAGAAAACAAGGCTTGCGCGTATTTAACTAGCAGGATGTGAAATTCCCTCTAAGCCGTTAAAAGTTTTTTTTAGAGTTTCCACGCTTTCTGTCCACTACTAAATAAGTTGAAGTAGATAGAATAAAAATATCTCAATCATTCAGCCAAAATCCGAAAACGTATTTTACAAATCTAGTTGCAAGACATACATATCTTCCTTCTAACACTTGATCAATTGCTTGTTCTGAAATAATTTTCATCTTATCTTCCAATTTTATGGACTGATTCCTTAAGTCAATCGAAATGGCAGCAAAACAAACCCGACCAAGCTATTGAACGGGAAGTGATTTTGCTCAATAGGAGGCCTTCTGTGATTGGCTGACATTTTTCAAAATATATATATATTTGTCGTGATGGTTTTATCCTGACTCTAGATTCAGCTGTGTTTATTGGACAAATCACTCTATTATATACATGATTACGATGATTGCGTTACCGAGTCACGCAAGGAATCAATGATCACGACACGATGAGTCCGAGAATCAAACCCGGGTCGCATCGGTGAAAGGCGAGCGGTCTTTGCAACGGGCCATGTATGCTTCCTGCCAAAAACTAAGAATGGAAAAATTAGGAAAGTTGCAGCATGGAGCTGAGACTAAACAAGAACTAGAAGTGGATTATTTATGTTTCATTATCTTACACGAATGAAGTAGCACGTTGTCCGTACTTATTGTAGTCCTTCGCGTAAACCTACCGGGGCTACATCATTCTTTTGCTTTCGTATCCGTATTTTTATATACGACTCGTGCGTTTATTGGCCGTCTACGCCCTGTTTATATAGACTAATACATAAGAGGCGATAATTTTTCAATGATTATTAATTTTTTTAGTAAAAACTCTAGTAAACACAACTAGTTTTCTTACTAAAAGCCTAAAAGTACCTTTATCAAGATTTATTTTGCAATGATCATTTAACATTGGAACTTACACAGATCACGCACGTTTTACCAAAGGGTGACCAATTCTAATAATCGACCAGTGCGGTTGAATTTAATGAGTTTGATAATTATTTCGTACATTTTACATATAAATTACTTTCACAATCTGTACTGTCGGTATGCATCTACCGAGTTTATGAAAGAGGTCAGAGGCGATACGCTCACGCAAAATAATGTATGTTCCAGTCCACTCTCTACCAAACTTAGTACGTGTATCTTCCCATGCACTCTACGCTCTACGCGATGATGAAAACCGTCTGTGAAATGGAGACTACGCGAACTAGCTATTACTAAACTGCGTTTCGTTTCTCCTTATTCCTAATAATGAGAAGATCCTGGAATAGGAAAAGAACAATAATATATACAGTACTGCTGGCAGGGTTTTGTTATTACATGTACAGAAATCTTCAGCTTTCTAGTCTCGTTGGCAGTCCAGGAAAAGCTCCCGTTAGATGTCACAAAACCAAAGAAGAGATTGCTCAACTTGTAAACATCTCGCATGCAGTTCACGACATCCTTGAGGAACTTGGTATCAAGCATTGGTTGATGTTCGGTTCGTTGTGGGGAATCGTACGTAAAATCCACAATCCTTTACCATGGGATAAAGACGTTGACATAGGGCTGTCTGGCGACGACGATAATTTTTCAAAACTCACAAGAGAACAGTTTCTATCTGCATTCACTTCCAAAGGGTTTATCTTGAAAGAGAGGCTAGATCGCAATGGAATTATTGGCGTTTTTAACAGCGATCTTTGTCTAAATGGTTGGGTCGACCTCTTTGTTTTTTACGACTACAACGGCAAGATGAAAAGAACAGGCTGGGAAACGTGGCTCGCTCCCATCAACTACAACATGTTTTCTTCCTTTCCTTCTACTGCTATCCAGGGGCCTCTATCTAAAGCACGCTTCGGAGATTATGAGATATATGTTCCTCGCGATATTATGTTGGTTCTACGAAATATTTATCCGTTTAATTGGTGGAAGGTTGATAGACCTAGGAACTGTATCGATGACTGAAAACAGTCCTGTTTTGAAGAATAGCAAGCTAGTGATGTCTTAGCAAGGATGGTAGAAATTGGATGAAATACAGTGGCACTTCACAGAGTGACTCTTTATCCACTGAATTCCAATTGAGATTTAGAAGTTGAATTTCATATATTCAATATATTCTAAATTCAATTTCTTCTTGATATTCTTTATCGATGATGTCTTTAAGAGTGCAAGTTATCAAGCCAGCAGTCCAATATTTGTTCCTCTGTCACACTTAATCGCATCAAGCTATATTTGAGAGCGTTTTCACTCACGTGAGAAGGCAGCTATAAACAATAGAAACTTTCTGCACAGTATTTGCATAAAAATAGAGTTCAATTCATGGAAAATAGAAAATGTATTTTTGTGGTACCCCATAATGGCCGCTGTGACATCACGTGAAAACGCCCTATAAATTGAAGGTTGAATGTGGGAAATGTTTTAGAAAATTGAGCAGGGTCTATAGTTTACTGAGTATGTTCATTACTGCGGTTTTGTTGTCTCGACATACGCCTGGATGTCAAAATTACATGTTTTTCCTTCGTGTGTTTCAAGCACACTGCACTTGACTAAACCCAACAAGTGCTATTCATTCATGACATTCATTGCTGCCAATGAACAATGGAAATGGCTAGACCTTACGTTTAGTATCAATGGCTAGAGCTTGCAAACTGACAGTTTTTTTAAGTAGAACGATTTGTGGTAAACGATGATAGATCAAGTGTTTGGATCAAACGCCAAAATGCCTCTAGCTTACTATACATAATAGGTTTCCAATATTCGATGAAATTCTTTAAGAGACTCTGCCTGCTTTAAGTTATTTGGCAGACTATTCCATTATTGCGCACCACTGTAGGTAAATGTGTTTTTGAGATGATTTGTGCGCGGAAGAGGAATGTTCACTTTGTTGGCGGAATTTCGTAATAAATAGCAAGAGGTATCCCTCGTGAATACAAATTTAGAGCTAAGGTATTTAGGAGTGGTACCATGTAGGGTCTTGAAAACTAAGATGGCCTTTTGTTTTTGTCTTTGAACACTAAAAGGGTAGACCATCCTAGTTTTTCTATCAAAGTCCCGGCATCTACATCGTAATTAGAGAAGGTCAATTCCCGTGCTGCATGATTCTGGAGCTTCTGTATTTTATCTGAGAGAGTTTTTCCACAATCTACCCAAAAAAAAGTAAAATAGTCGAAATGGGGCTGTTCCAATGCCTTATAAATAATGTGTAATATTGATAGTGGGACGAATGGCCTAATTCGCTTTAGGGCCCCAATACATGAAAGCAATTTTTTTTGAAAGCTTTTCAAAAGCTTTTCCAGGAAAGATTGCTGTCTATGAGTACAACAAGGGATTTCGTTGTACTCACTTGGGTAACTGGTACTTCATTTAACTCGAGAACTGGTGTAGCAGCAAGGGTGTTGAGTTTTTGCTGTGATGCAATCAACATAAATTCTGTTTTAGTCTTGTTTAAACTAAGTCTATTGTTTTGAAAGCCAACAGCTGATGTTTCTCAGATTTGTATTAAGACGTGATTGAATCAATGTTGGGTCACTATCAGCGTATGTCAGACTAGTATCATCTGCATACGTTCTTGGCTTAGAACTTAGAAGACAGTTAGGTGGGTCATTTATGTACAACTGGAATAAAAAAGGTCCCAGGATTGTTCTTGTGGTACGCCGCATTTTAGGCTACATGGTTCAGATAATGAGCCATTGACTAGACATCGTTGAGTGCGGTTTTCGAAATACGATTTAAACCAATTTAAGGAACTTCCTTGTTTTCTATATGTACACAACTTAGACAGAAGAATTTTATGGTCAACCATGTCAAAATAAATCCTTTTTTAGATCTAGGAACACTGCGTTTACATTGCCACGATCGATGTTAGGCCCAGCTATCAGTTGCCTCTATTAATACCGTGACGGTAGAGTGTAACGAACAAAATCCAGATTGGTGTTTGGAGATTATGTGATTTTCAGATAAAAATGAATATAACTGATCTTAAACAGTCATTAATAATTCATGAAGGAAACACAATAGAAATCATGACCGTGAAGGAGGTTTTATATCTGATAAAGATTCGTCTTCATTTGCATAAACTTTAACTTGGATTTTCTCTATCAAACTTGGTTCATTTCGTAAAGAATTCGGTACAAAAAAAGAACTTACACATTTTTTAAGCCGTTCAATAAACTCGCAGATCGTGTTTTATCGGGTATAAAACCACTCGGCTACGCCTCGTGTTTTATACCTGATAAAACACTCCTGCTCGTTTATTAAACAGTACATAAACTATTCTTTCAAACACCTTGACTACAGTAGAAACAGATATTGGGCGATAATTACCTACATCAGTAGTTAACCCCCCCCCCCCCCCTTTCCCCCAGATACCGGGATTGCTAGGGGAGGGGTGATCTAAATTCCTGAATACCCCTTAAGAATGTAGGGGAGGGGTGGTCTAAATTCCTGAATACCCCTTAAAAATGTAGGGGGAGGGGTGGTCTAAATTCCTGAATACCCCCTTAAGAATGTAGGGGGAGGGGTGGTCTAAATTCCTGAATACCCCCTTAAGAATGTAGGGGACGGGTGGTCTAAATTCCTGAATACCCCCTTAAGAATGTGCGAAATACTTTAGAGGAGGAAAGGAATGTAGCATAAGGGTCAAAGTACGAATCCCAAAGACAGCAGCGGGAATTTGAAATATGATTACATATTTTTATAGAGAGAAAAGATTAAAATCCCGATCAAAATCAGCAGAATCACTTGCTCATCCCCTTCGTCGGAAAAACCCCACTTGCACTCAGCTATAATCCAGCGAGAGTACGGATAGATTAGTTAACATGTCATCTGGAAACGTAATGCAAATAGGAAACCGCGGATACGTTATTTTTGTGAAGGATGTTCGAAGGGAGAAAAAAATATGTATCCGCAAACAGAAGAAAGATTTTTCGAGCGGAAAGACGGTTCTAACTAGCTCAGGAGTGTCTTTGACTTTAGACGAATGGACATCACTCAAATCGGCAATTGAAGCAGTGGATACGGAGTTAGTGAACAATGAGGCAGCTACTGCATCCAGTCAGTCCAAAGCCACCGATCTTCATCAGGACGGACGAATCAGAACATATGGAATAAGAATCTGTAACAAGAAATAGTTTGTTATTACGGATACTAAAGACCCTAGTTGACAGGTAAAAATGATGGTGCCTGTCAACACTGCGATGTTAGAGCTCGAAATCATATCAAACATGTACATTAATTATGACACCAACTTCATTTGTAAGAAACAAAATATCAGTTTTATTTCACTTGTCAATAAATGCTACAGCAAATCCAAAACAATATGTCTTGGTATAATTATTATTTTGTCTATGACGGCGGATGATAGTAATTTCGAGATCCCCAACTGGGTACTTGCTGCTGTCCAGTAGTTAATCCTTTTTGCTGTTCCCTTGTTGTCAATTCCATTTCCGGACCGAGCGCATTAAAAAGAGTGTCCAGTTCAGAAGTGGTGAAAATTCGTGGTAAGTAATCTTTTCCTTGTGCCTCGTAAAATGGCGCACTGCCATCATCCGGAAGGGTTTGAATGGATCCAGGAAACGTTGGCTCCTGATGAAGATCGGTGGCTTTGGACTGACTGGATGCAGTAGCTGCCTCATTGTTCACTAACCCCGTATCCACTGCTTCAATTGCCGATTTGAGTGATGTCCATTCGTCTAAAGTCAAAGACACTCCTGAGCTAGTTAGAACCGTCTTTCCGCTCGAAAAATCTTTCTTCTGTTTGCGGATACATATTTTTTTCTCCCTTCGAACATCCTTCACAAAAATAACGTATCCGCGGTTTCCTATTTGCATTACGTTTCCAGATGACATGTTAACTAATCTATCCGTACTCTCGCTGGATTATAGCTGAGTGCAAGTGGGGTTTTTCCGACGAAGGGGATGAGCAAGTGATTCTGCTGTTTTTGATCGGGATTTTAATCTTTTCTCTCTATAAAAATAAGTAATCATATTTCAAATTCCCGCTGCTGTCTTTGGGATTCGTACTTTGACCCTTATGCTACATTCCTTTCCTCCTCTAAAGTATTTCGCACATTCTTAAGGGGGTATTCAGGAATTTAGACCACCCGTCCCCTACATTCTTAAGGGGGTATTCAGGAATTTAGACCACCCCTCCCCCTACATTCTTAAGGGGGTATTCAGGAATTTAGACCACCCCTCCCCCTACATTTTTAAGGGGTATTCAGGAATTTAGACCACCCCTCCCCTACATTCTTAAGGGGTATTCAGGAATTTAGACCACCCCTCCCCTAGCAATCCCGGTATCTGGGGGGGGGGGGGGGGGGGGTTAACTACTTACATCGTCTCTTTCTTCTTGTTTAAAAAATGACGTTACTCTAGCGCACTTCCAGTCGTTTGGTAAAACGCCATGCTTCAAAGAAGCGTTGGAAATTTTACAAATTAGATCATGATATGTTTGAAGACGGGCCAACCTAGAAGCAAAGCGCTTGACTGGCGAAAATGTTAAAATGTCTTAAAGATTACATCATAAAGAAGGACAGTGTACAATTCATCGGACGAATGAAATAAAATCTGGTACTCTACGAGATCGAGAAAAACCATTTCTTGAGATTTTGCTTAGAATCGTTCCATGTTATGGAGTTCTTAGAGTGCTTTTATTTTGTGAATTGAGTGAGCGTCGAGCATCAAACTACTAATAATTTCTATACCCTCGCCATAATCAAAGCACAAGTGCTAACAGAATCGCTTAACTCAGTTGAACAAAATCATCATATTTTCGATTGATAAAACGAAAGCTTTTAAAAGAAATCCTTCAAAAAATATTGACTCTCGTACGAATAAAATTCAAGTATGCACGTCGTGTTCGTCGCCGTCACAAGGTTGATGGCGGCATAGTCATTTTGCTGTCACTCAGTAGCTGAGTAGCTCAGTAATTAGTACGCATGCTGCGATACATATCTTGACGTCACAGATTACTCTCGTTCTCAGATCACTTTTTCACGTCCACTCTGACACAGGAAGCCCCTTTAAGCCTCAATATCTCGCCCAGGAATTATCCAGTCGACCTCATATGTATATAATTTGAAAGCTGGTGATGACTAGAATATGTTAAAAGCGGTTTGATTTTAGGGGTGATATGCACTTTAAGGTGAATTTCACTAACCATATTAACTCTGGACGGTTGAGTATTACTGACGTAAGGAGCATCGCGCGGTCGCGTTGTTGTTGGTATAATACAAACAGAGTCAAGTACGGAACGGCCGTTAAAGAAGTAACGCTCATAGGCCAAAAAAAAAAAAAACGTTTGACCTTTGGAATGAACGTCTGCATTACAACAGCGAACGAAGGAACACGGACAAGTATAACGCTAATTTAATTCAAATAATCGAAAGGGAAAAAAAACTATAGAAATCCAACCACATTCGGTGTCCTATAGTGCCTTTGATCTGACCAAATATTAACAGACTTATTCTGATGAAAAGGGAGCACTCACAGTGGAGTTAATTGGTCAATGACTATTCCAAGCTACCGACGTAAAATAAGGACGCTTTATCTTTACCTCTTTATGTATATGGCAAGCTAAAGAAATCCTTACCGGGGATTTTCCAACAAAATCCCCTATAAATTATAACATTTATATATAGATATTTATAAGTTTTTTTAAACCAAAACAATTCAGCGCAATAACGTCAAAAAAAGGTTTATTTCAAAAACTGGCAATAATGTTATCTTCAATTTCTATCTTGCGTCTTCGTAAGTAGTGTTATGGACGGTTTATCGTCATTGGTTTAGCCATAACACGCTACTTATATTAACACATCGGACTAGAATACCGAAGACGTGGGTTCAAATCCTGCCAAGGGCATATGATATTTTCTCTTATTCTCTCTACTTCATTATATACACACCGAACGCATAATTTATTACTACTTTACTATGTCTATTGTCTGCGTACATTTACGGTGTTCAACTTACCTATAGAGAAAAAAATATCGCTCTGGGATCCTCACGAATACCCTACATTTCATACTGGCTGCGTTACCAGCGTGGTTGGTCCTTGTGGTGTAGTGGTTAACACATCGGACTAGAATACCGAAGACGTGGGTTCAATCCTGCCAAGGGCATATGATATTTTCTCTTATTCTCTCTACTTCATTATATACACACCGAACGCATAATTTATTACTACTTTACTATGTCTATTGTCTGCGTACATTTACGGTGTTCAACTTACCTATAGAGAAAAAAATATCGCTCTGGGATCCTCACGAATACCCTGCATTTCATACTGGCTGCGTTACCAGCGTGGTTGGTCCTTGTAGTGTAGTGGTTAACACATCGGACTAGAATACCGAAGACGTGGGTTCAATCCTGCCAAGGGCATATGATATTTTCTCTTATTCTCTCTACTTCATTATATACACACCGAACGCATAATTTTTTACTACTTTACTATGTCTATTGTCTGCGTACATTTACGGTGTTCAACTTACCTATAGAGAAAAAAATATCGCTCTGGGATCCTCACGAATACCCTACATTTCATACTGGCTGCGTTACCAGCGTGGTTGGTCCTTGTAGTGTAGTGGTTAACACATCGGACTAGAATACCGAAGACGTGGGTTCAAATCCTGCCAAGGCCATATGATATTTTCTCTTATTCTCTCTACTTATAAGTCACGTGACCTGTGACGTCACACTGCCAGGGGGAGTTGGTTACCATCAGCGTTGGCATACAAAGACTTTGGCAGCGCAATAACGTCAAAGAAAAGTTTATTTCAAAAACTGGCGATAATGTTATCTTAACAAGTCACGCGATATGTGACGTCATACACCCAAAATCGTCGGAGTGACTGACAGGGCACGTGACTACATCCCTGCCAAGTTTCGTATTCACAGGTTGTATTGCCGCGGAGAAACTGGGACAGGGGCCACCAGACGTGGGGCCACCAGACGTGGGGCCACCAGATGTTGATGGAACGTGCCAACCCCTTCTCCCAATAGTTGCGAAATACTCATTAAATGCATTCGATAATTCGGAAGGTTTATTTGTTACAAGACCATCAAGTTTCAATTCCTTGACACCTGTATCCTTTGATTTACGAGACGTTATTTCATTTATGGTTCGCCCCAAGTCTTTCGAGAATGTCCTTTATAAGTATTTAAGGCATATTTATAGTGGTGCTGTTAAAGGTGCTGGTGTTAAAGGCTTTTCAGTCTTTTGGGTCCTTGGATTTTATAAAGTTATCAGTTTTCAGTTTCTCAGTTTTCGATTCTCAGTTAAGTCAAACACTAATAATTAATTCTTATGTTTAATAAATAACAAACAACTTGTGAAATCTCTAATAGACCTTTTATTTTTAGGTCAAATGTCTCATGCACTTTGCAGTACCACTTTAGGGAATGTATTGTTTGTTATTCATGCACTAAGGTATGACGTTACTCTCGATTTAACACCTTTACGCTTTCAACATTTGTACAGTTTTAATTAATCGTGTTATCAAGTTCAGTTCCAAGTTAATATTAAAGGAAAGATAGACTAAAACACAAGTAAAGAAAAGCATTTATTATCCGTCTAATGCAATAAATATCTCCTGACAAAATTTACTCCGTATCTGAAATACATTGCCACTTTTTCACAGCCTTCTCGTGGGCAAGAGCAGCCCTTGTTACAGCATTCGTCATCGTGGGCATTAATGACATCAAATCGTCGATTTGGTCGGCCTTTTTCTTCCTCTTTGATCTCTCCTGTTTTACTTTTAAATCAAGAAAAGATAACGCAGAATTAGATAACGCTAGCACCGTTTTTGAAAACTCCACATTGTTTGGTAGTCCGCTCGCCCTCTGACAAACTTTAATTATCATTCATACACCAACCTTCATTTTTATGATCCCCATCGCTGTCATCAAGATGATCAACTATTTCCTCTTTTTCTTGTTGCCCATTTCGTTTCACCCACTCGACTACTTCTTTAGTCTTTCTTTTTCCTTTTGATAACAGAAATAGACCATCCCTGCCAAAGTTATTGCAGTCGCTCTCCTTGTCCTTGCTTTCTTCTTCGGAACTACCTCGGTACAAGTGCTCTGGCTCGACATGCAACCTTGCTTTTTGGCGGCAGTTTACTGTCGGAATTTGATGCTGTAGTACACGACTTTTCATCCTTTAGTTCTCCTCTACATAAAAAAATAAACAAAGAGTGCACCTCCATTTCATTTAGAAAAAAGCTTATTATAGTTCGAGTTGCTATAAACTACACTTACGTTTCTTTCATTCTCCGGAGTATTCTTCTTCTTGCTGCTTCACTTGTGGGGCATCCAGTTTTACCTACAGATGTGTAGTAAGCTTCGTCAATTGGTCCAAGTTTGTTTGCCATAAACTGAACATACCGTAACACTCTGGAAGGCAGCTGTCCAACATTATGCATAGCTTCTTTTACTATGGCAAATTCCAACATTTTGCTTGAATTTGGTGCCGTTTCTTTAGCACTTCTCGTACTGGATTCTTTTCTCTTGTTTCTTGCTTCAGATGAGTTACTCCTTTTCAGTTTCATTTCGTCATATTTCTTTGGATTGGTAATAACGGGCGTCCCTTTTAGTGCCGCCTCTAAAAATATGTTTCTTTCGCCTTCCATTTTTCTAAAGCCAATGTTCTAGTTGCATTGGGACATGATAAGCAACCTGTATTTATACTCATATTGTGAACGCATATTTTTATGACTCATACCAAGGTGACAACTAAATAATTTCTCAAAGGATCAACAATCATACGATGCAATTTGGTCCATTCTTCTTCGACGTCTACTTTATTCAGCGGCAATAGTCTAATCACTAGCTCTTATCAGGAACACAAACAAATGCTGAAAAATTTGTCAGCTTTACTAAATAATCCCATTAAAGTTGACGAAAAGATTAATTGTGTGAATTGTTGTTGTCACATGTTTTTCAGGACAAATGGGCCAATACCTCTTTTGTATTCTTGGTACATCTTTTTTGTTAATCCCCGATAGACTATAAACCTTCGTTCGTAATATTTACAGGACATAACCTTTGAAGGTCTGCCATGACTCCTCCCGTTTTTCCGTCCTTTTTCAGTAATACTGTCTTTATAGTTCTTGGCCTTTTGAAAATTCTGAAATGGAACAACAACAACTTTTCACCTTTTCCAATGAATTTCATGAGTCAAGTAATCTTCTTGCTCACGTGTCTTATTAATGTCTTGGATTCATACAGTCTTGGTAACGTCCTTGATCGCCTCGGTTTTTCTGGACTTCCAGAGCCTAAAGGAGGTAATGATTACTACAGCAAACTTGCCGCCTTTGGCTCCCATAAAATTCTGGTACCTTACTGGTGAGACATTGGAAACATTTGAAGATCTTTTTGTCGAAATGAGATGGCCAATCATGACCGCGCAAACCGTCGCAGGATTCGAGTTTAACGATTAAACATCAAAAACAGACTACTCCTTGTACTGATATCCAAGGTTGCAGACCCTTGGAGCGAAGTTCAGAGTTGACCTTACTTATACCAATAAAACAATACATAATGTCGTTCCTCTTTTACTTGACCACTACACAAACGAAGTTCGATGGCCCACAATAGCAGAATGGAATTCATGGGTGGGATACTGGGAGAAGTATCCTTCCTGTGTTGGCATCATCGATGCAACAATTCATGAAATATGGAGGCCGTCCTTAAGACAGGCACGTTTTTACCGCGGGGACAAGAAGAGGCATTTCATGTCAAGCCACATAATCATAACGCCAGATGGATTGATTGTTCACTGTTCAGCAGCGTAAGCATTTTAATTTTATACTTTTTATTTTTGTGTTCGTGATAAGGATGTCGGTTTATTTAACATGAGAAGAAAGATTTAAATATGTTATGTTATGAATCTATTGAATAATTTATAATGGTGTTATCGCCCAAAAATTAGCATCATCATCATTGTCATCAAATTTCTTTTCCTAGATTTCCTGGACACCTTAATGACATTAACGGATTTAATATGATGCCCGATATTGGCTGGCGATGCAATCTCAATTTACCAGCAGGTTGTTATATTATCGCCGATAAAGGTTACCCTCCCCATCCAGTACTAGTCAGACCACTAAGCAGAACACGAGTTCGAAGGGACCCAAGACTAAAAAGAATTAACAAAGAACTTACGACTTGTTAAGGTTGAACACACCATCGGTTTTTTAAAACCTACCGCTGTATCTCCAGTCGTTGGAGGCATCCTCGATCTTTTCTTCCTGTGGTCATTCACTGTTGTGCATGTTTAAGCAATAGAAGAATGCGCTTTTTGCTTAATTTATAAAGAATGTCTAATTGTACACTAGTCGTAAACTGGTATAGCGAAATAAAATGTTTTGTCTGGTTTTGTTCAATAATCACTTCGTCCCTAAAAACTTGACCGCAACCATACCGGAATGCACATTTATAACGCACTTTATCTAACAATGGCTATTGTTCTGATATCTCATTACTTCCAAAATCGTTTTTCAAAGTGGTACCGCAAAGTACATAAGACATTTGTCCTAAATGCATCCGCTCTCTGGTCACCACGTTGACATCTTAACCTTTACTCTACGTAAGTGATTTGTTGTGTGCCTGTTTTTCCTCTAATTTAGTTTTTTTTAAAAGGAAGTTTAAGTTGAGATAACCGGTTAAGTAGGGTAGGGAACATATCAGGACACAAATTTGTCAAATCGATTAGCTATTTTACTTTATAAAAAATCTGATTGAAGTGTTTGTATAACCCTAGCCGCGTGGACTGAGTAATTTTACTTGAAAAGCAGCAGTTGCCTTTATACAAAAGCTAGAATATTTTAGGAAACTGCATTCAAAAAAAGACCTGACCATCGTGGGTCGATTGAACGTGCCTTGGTTTCACTTGACGTTATTAAAAAGTTAAAATCTAAACTATGCATCATACAAAGAAAATTTAAAATATTTTCTAGTACGATTTAATTCACAGAAAAAAGTGTTTTTGAAATTCGGTTGCCGAGTTATGAAGGTTGAATTTGTGTCACGCAATGCACCCACGTTGATCTAAATAACCTCTATGTTTAACATCGGTTTAATAACACTTTGAGCATCTTTCTATATATGTATATTTTTCAACTTAAACTTCGATAAAAAAACTAAATTAGAGGAAAAACAGGCACACAACAAATCACTTACGTAAAAAATCACTTATGCCAACGTGGAGACCAGAGAGCTGATGCGATCAGGTTTCATGATCACTGCGCTCTAACTCCAACAACTCACCCCTCCCTAGTAAGTTGTGTCTGCGGGAGACTAGCTATTCCATTCACCATCAAGCTAGACCGATCCATAGTAAGCTATTCCATTCAACAACAGGCTAGACCGATCCATAGTAAGCTATTCCATACAGCATTAGGCTAGACCGATATTCCATTCAACATCAAGCTAGACCGCCGGATCGACAGTTTAAAGCTATTCCATTCAGCATCAAGCTAGACCGATCGACAGTTCAAAGCTATGCCATTCAACATAGAATAGAATAGAATACCTTTATTTAAACACGATAAAATTTAAAGCTAAAAGCTTGTGGGTGTCAAGCTAGACACATCGACAGTTTAAAACTATGCCATTCAACATCAAGCTAGACCGATCGACAGTTTAAAACTATGCCATTCAACTTCAAGCTAGACCGATCGACAGTTTAAAACTATGCCATTCAACTTCAAGCTAGACCGATCGACAGTTTAAAACTATGCCATTCAACATCAAGCTAGACCGATCGACAGTTTAAAACTATGCCATTCAACATCAAGCTAGACCGATCGACAGTTTAAAACTATGCCATTCAACATCAAGCTAGACCGATCGACAGTTCAAAGCTATGCCATTCAACATCAAGCTAGACCGATCGACAGTTTAAAGCTATGCCATTCAACATCAAGCTAGACCGATCGATAGTTAGCTATACCATTTGACATCGATAGCTAGACCAATCAACAAACCATGTATTTTTGGTGGTGTCGGCCGCCCATACTGCGATTTGAGGCCGTTTAGTGTTTTTTTCCAAAATCCGCTATTCTCTACCTAAATAATCCTTATAAACCATCCACAGGAACCTTGTTTGGGCTGCCTGTGGTATATTGGATACAACCTGGGATGGCGTAGTCTGTTAACGAGGCTTTCCGGGGAGGGGGCCTCCCCCCCACCCCGAGAGCCTTGTTCACAGGCTAGGGATGGCGTGGGATAAGACTGGATAGAATTCCGGAATTGAATTGGATGAGTGACATAAATGACATTGCAGATTAGAGGGAGGTGTTGGAGGGGATACTGGAAGTATCCCTGTTCTTGATTTACAAATTAGTAGGTACTAGAGTGACTATGTGTTCATATTGTCAAATAAATATACATTTTAAACGCATCTATTCTACTCCATCATGAACTTAGAGTAACATATGTCAATCATCATCTACATGCATCATTCCCTACAGTTCTGTTATCATTAGTGACAAAGTCAAGCTTGATGATCAATTAAATACGATAAATAAGTGGGTGTTGAAACAAATTGTTCCTGGCTTGACCTCATGCCAAATGTATTTTACTCCACCAACATTTTCCTCACGAAATATATATTTGCCTTCATATCATTATTGTTTTTTTACTCCAGAAGAAATATTTATTATCTCACATAGAATGAATACGGTGTTTCGATGGTGTTATTCCTTAAAGACCGAAGAAACTTCCCGGGAGTCTTGCAGTAATTGTGTGCATGTGGATTCGTTCATAACTCACGCTTGTCGAAGACACTTGTTTGTATTAAATCTGTTAACGATGTCATAGTTTATCCTAAATTTAAATGAAGAGTCTATCGGCAAGCTGTCTGTTAAACGAGCGAGAACTGAGAAGCAGTTGAAGATTCTCATGCAAGCTGTACTCTCTTCTTTTAACGCGACTTTCGTAAACAGAATCATTTAGTATTCAACATAAAAGAACTATAAAAACCACGTTGATGATTCCACTTAAATTGCTTATCAACGCTCGGAAACACTGTATCTTTTAATAGTCTTATTTAAAGATTAGCAGAGGAATTGTCTTACTTAAACATCTTATGTCAAGGACCTGGAGGATTATGACTATCTAGCGGCATATCACTAACCCTAAAGGCCGCCATCCAATGACTGAAAACTTCCAATAAAATATGCATAATAGGATTATTTGCACAAGGAGACGGAAAAATTGTTAGAAATTTCGTCTTGCTATTGTTTTTGGGTTGATGTCGTGCTGGTTTTTATCTACAGCTGTTCGTATCAAGACAAATAGTAGACACTTTCAAGCAGTACGAATAGCAAACAAAAAATCCTCACTCAGAGCAGAAAATGGCCTACGCAACGGCACTATATGATCTACCATCAGCTATTATTGGAGTGTTGATAATAGTTGAAAATATCATCGTCTGTTATATTGTTTATCGCTTTCGAAGCCTACGAACCTGGACCAATGGATTTATCGCTTCGCTGGCCGTATCTGACATTCTGTTTGGAGCAATTTTGGTGCCTTTTCGTATCATCGATGAAACTTCTCCTGCTAATGGTTACCTCATCGCCATGGTATTACTAGTCAACATTACAAATTTACTTTCTACGACATTTGACAGATATCTAGCTGTGTTGAAGCCATTTGTTTATGTGACTTTTATGGGCAAATCATTTCGTCGTATCGTTGTTACAGCCTGGGTATTACCTATAGTCATTTCTCTTTTACCATTGCTTTGGCACGCGAACCCAATGACTACAATCCACACCGTTTACTTATTTTTTGTCCTAATTTTAGGGATTCTGATCCCATACGTTCTAATAATTCTAGCGTACATAAGAATTTTTCGGGAAGTTATCAAACAAGTTCAAAAAGTCGCTAAATTGTGCGGTGGCCGTGACAGACACACTTTGATAAAGCGACGAGACGCAGCAATAAACGAAGGGAAAAGACTCGCAAGTGAGGCTAAGGTGGCCAAAGTTTTCGCTGTAATTACAGCTATTTTTGTAGTTGGTTGGATGCCCTTAGTTTACATGACAATAGTGGGAGCTCTGCACAAGATGGAACTTATTCCATCGTCGCTACAAATCATTGCTTGGTATACTCTTTGCTTCAGTACGCTCATTAATGCTCCGATATACGCTTACTTTAAATCTGATTTTCGAAGTTCCTTCAAAAGGTTATTTATATGCAGAAAGGAGGAACGCTTATTGCGCTCGCTTGAGTTCCGCAAGGAAAATCGGGAACCCTCATTAACCAAACAACTGACTGTCTCATAGCTATACTATACGGCTAACGCATTATACGGCTAATGTGTATTCTTGTTCAGTATGGAACAGAAAATAGCCAGTCTGCTCTTACTGAAGCCAACGAAATTTTTGGTTCATAGAATGATGAATAAACTATTCTAATAATGAATTTGTATGCAAATTGCACCTGTTTTGACAATCTTTGTAAATCACCAGCAATTTGTGATTGATTGATGGTGAAGACACCAAGTACATCAAGAAGAATGATGAAAGTTTGAAAATGAGCTAGTATTCCAGAGCAGACTGGAATGATGAACAGTTGTGGAAAATTATCCAATAATGTATAAATTTTCTATGCTACTAAGAGGCCTAAGCTCTAAGTCCACTTAATCATGCCATAACGGCTTTGATCGGTAATGAGAGCCCAAAGTAGTGCCGTAGGTTGCTTCAGGGTTCCATCTGGGAGTTAGGCATAAATAGACTTACCTAGATCAACCCAGAGGTTTTATCAGGGTCCAATAAAAGATGCTTGAAGATTTTCTAAAAGTCGAATAACAAAGAATCTTGCCCATGTTATTAAAGATGGGCCAAGATGGGTGATTATTCAGGTGATATAAACGTATGCATTAGCCTCGTCAGTGGTTGGCGTTTCGTCCAGTAACTCAGGCACTTGTCGTTAAATATCGTCATATATGGACGACAAGATTTTAGTGTGATGCATTCAACTTATACCTACGCCTGAGATTTACTGACAAATAAAGCTATTGTCTTGAAGTAATTTTTACTTGTGGTTTATGTGTACTTTGATCTTAAAGATCGGTTCGATCACTTGTCAATGCTTGGTACTCGAGCGGCACTAGATTTATCCTGCACTAGGTTTTTCGAAGAAAACCACGTAACTTATTAATGATAACGAAGCCAAGCAGGTACGTATAATGCATTTGGAAAACCAAAAACTTTATTTTACCCAGAACAATTAAACCTCAAGCCTTTTTTTTAGTATTGATTAAAAAGCTAATCAATAGCGTCAGTGTATCCTTTCATTTTGGAATCCATTAGTCTATCAGACAGTCAGCTCATAAGCTCCGGTTAAAAACTAATCAATTCCGTTGCCATTGGCTAATAATGAGACTTGTATCATTAAACTACATCAGGAAATACGTCTATAACTTGAGCAATTGTTGGGATCGTCATCAGCCTTACAGCTGTTCTCAGTTTATGTGTATGAGAATATTTGTTTGCAAGTGCGTCAGTATTCATACTTTATTTCAACGACTTTGACAAATATATTTTTACGCGAGTAAAGGACTAGTCATCACTTTCGTGTTTAGCGCAGAAATTGAAAAGAAAAGCACAAAGATTGATTGTTAGTGGTTAGAGAGGCGTGTATGCAAATATTAATCAGATACATTGAGGCGGGACTCTTACAAAAAATAGGAATATTTACAATGCAGAACCACTTCGTGCACAGCCGGTTCATTTCAATCGTCGAAAACAAAACACTTCGGTTATGTCTGCTTGGCACTCAAGAATGAAAATTAACTTTATATAGATCGCGTTATTCTAGCAGACTAATATTGATGAAGATGGAGTTGTTACTGATTTTGTCTTTTTAAATAAGTAGATTAACATCCTTTTTTTTCATCGATTCATCAGGTTTGGTACTTTAAGCAATTTAGTTTTCATCTTCGATGAATATGCCTGCTGAGAATGTTGTAAGTCTCGTTCTGTCAAGTTGGTCAATCTAAGTTATTCTAGCCGATCGATTTTACTAAATGTTTCCACAAGGAAACCCGGCTTTCAGAGCGTGTTGGATTTCTCTTGGGTAACTTTGCACTTAGTGGGCTTTCTGTGGTTTGAGATCGATTGTTGCATGACCTATAATCTGATCCAGACTGTAATTAAATAGGCAATTCAATTCAGATTAATAACCGTTGGCAACGCAATCTATCTAATCTTGTCATGCTATCTTCTAAGAAATCTTTGATAAAAAATGCGTTATAATAATAATAATATAATAATATTTCTTTCTTTCGACAGTAAATCTATGTCACATTAGAGATTTATAATAGTGTACTGCATTAAGAAATACACAAGTAAAATAAAAAAACGATATGCAAAAAGAAAATAAAGAATATGTGTACAACCAACCAACCAACCAACCAACCAACCAACCAACCAACCAACCAACCAACCAACCAACCAACCAACCAACCAACCAACCAACCAACCAACCAACCAACCAACCAACCAACCAACCAACCAACCAACCAACCAACCAACCAACCAACCAACCAACCAACCAACCAACCAACCAACCAACCAACCAACCAACCAACCAACCAACCAACCAACCAACCAACCAACCAACCAAAGTAAATAAAAGTACATATCCGCGTAAATATATATAACCTATAAATTAGCTTCTAATTATAAAAGAACATTTTAGTGCTCTTATAATTAATTATAAGTAAAGAGTTCGAACTTTGAACACAGGAATTTTGAGATGTTTGTAGGCCCCAGTTTGTGTTGGATTTAACTGTACTCAATAGATCTTTGTTACGTGTGTTGTCAGCTCATGGAAGACATTGGGGAAGTTTAACGCATCCGGTTCCGATACTTGGTTGTACATGTATGTACAGCGTTAAAATTTTCTTCGTTGAGACAAATCCAAGCCATTTTAGTTCTTTAAGTTTCTCAGAATAGGACTAAGACCAAGGTGGTTTGTTGAGTATTAGTTTAGCTGCTTTATTGTGGAGTATCTGGAGCGAGTTCATTAGGGTCTTATTATTCTTATCATCCCAGACAATTGATGCATAGTCGAGCAGGGGAACTCAGTATCATCTTCATGACAAAAAGCTTCATCGCATAGATGGGTAACAAGTGTCTAATACGTTTTAATACCCCAAGGCGCTGTGCAAGCTTGGAGCGTAGCATCTCGACGTGATCATGCCATGAGAGAAGTTGATTGATGATTATACCAAGATATTTACTTCTGTAACGTTCTCGAGACTATCTTGATCCACCACTAGCTGCATATGAAAATGAAAATGCTTCACCTTAACCCGGCTGCCAAGGATCATGAATTTTGATTTTTTAATATTCAGAGTAAGCTTATGCTCTCGAAAGTAGCCAGGAAGATAAACTCGGAAGGTCGTAGTTAAGCCGTTGCGTTGTAAATCAGCGGCCATATCGATCGTCAGCAAACATCCGTCATCTTGGAAAACTTGAGGGTAGATTCGATCCCATTGATATAAATCAGGATGAATAATGGTCCAAGTATACTCAACTGTGGTACACCTATGAACACTTTGGCTTTGGAAGAGATGGTAATACCACACACAGTTTTCTGGGTTCGTCCATTAAGGTACGAATTGAACCATGACAAACTTTTTCCAGCTACACCCAGGCTCTTTAGTTTCTTTATAAGGAGTTCTTGATTGACGGCGTCGATCGCCTTTTTAAGGTCCAGGAAGGCCGCACCAGTAACTTTACTACTGCCCATATTGTTTAGGATGTAGTCTGTAAAGTTAATCAGAGCTGTAGTTGTTGATTAGCCCAGTCGAAATCCAAACTGACACGTGGATAGTAAGTTATTTTGCTCAAGGTAATTACTCAGTTGTAGGTATACAGCTTAATTCAATGATCTTACTTACAGTGGGCAGAATTGAAATTGGTCGATAATTATCCTTTGATAACTTGTCGCCTCCTTTAAAGAGCGCCGAGACCTTGGCAGATTTCCATAATTTAGGAAATACACCGTCACTAATGGACTTGTTGATCAGTGATGTTAATACAAGTGAGATGACAGGACAACCATCCTTCAACAGATGAGCACTAAGTTTGTCAACTCCCACTGCTTTATTTGTTCGGAGCTTTGCAATGGTTTGAGAAACAAATCCCACATCAACAGGAACCAGCTTGAAGTTGAGTTCAGTAGTTTAAAGGCTTTGGATAACTTTTTTCCCAGTGGAAATGAAAAAATTATTCATGATTCGCAATTGACGAGCTGTCAGTGTGGACTTTGCCATTGTCAAAGATTGAAAACACAGGAGATTTCTTTGAATTTGGTAAAACATTCTTAATGACTTTCCAAATTTCATGCCCCATCGTTTTTAGCCTCTTCGACTAACTTACAGAAATATTTGGACTTGTCTTTCTTCATAGTTAGAATAATTTCTTAATTTAGAATAAATTTTAGAATAATTTCTTAATTTATTATACATTTTCCAGTGGTAATCACTATTTTGAACTCGTGCCTTTTTGTAGTGATAATCACGTCTGATCTCTAGTAGCTTTGTTGTCCTCCAAGGGTTATTCGTTAAATCTAAACACCACAGGCAACCCAGAAATTAATTAGCCAAGTGTCGATTTACAGTCAAGCTGAAGGGATGGCTGCAATGAGTTTATGTTCTCTGAACAGATCTATGGGATGGGGCGACGTGGTTGTGATGGGTTCATTAATAAAGACTTATTAAAAGGATGGTGGGGGAGTGGGAGGGGGTGGTTAAGGAACCAGGTCGGATCCTTAACAAGTATAAAATAACACGTGTGGCTCAAAATTCACTTTAACAAATGCTGACGTATATTTATAGGTTTTCCTGTGGGTTTCACTTATGTGGTACGAATAATCATTCATTCATTCATTCATTCATTTAGTCATTTAGTTCTTTTTTTCTATCTTTTATTTCATTTTATTCCTTCTGTAAATAAAGTTCATGATAGTGTAGGGTACTCCCTTTGTTCAGGTGGTAGGGGTGATCGGCGGTCGATTTTTAAAATGGCCCGTAAAAGGTACGCATAAATTAAAAAGGCTCTTAAAACCAACCTGATTTCAAAACCTAAAAGGTACAGCTTTATTTCAGTAATTTACTATTAATCTCGGCTATCAACGCCGGTTTAACGAATGACAGGACAGCGTATAATAAGATCATATTTAGTGTATTCTTGTAAAGTAAACAGCGGCATGGCATGGATAATGCGCATAATAAATGACTCCAAAAGGTAAGGAGTTATGTTACGAAATTGACTTTGAGCGGGAACCCCTAAAAGGTCCACACAGGGAACATTTTCAACCCTAAAAAGAGCACCGATCCCTCCCGGAGGTTGATGCTCTTGTGCGTAAACGTACCTGGGCCCGAGCAAGGATCACCTTAGCCCGAAGCTCTATTGTTATATTAGAACCTTTAAAACCACATACTCAAGATCAGTTACGAAATCTTTTCATGTTTTTACATTTATATGATTTTCTTTCTAACTCCCAAGTTTGGGCGTCCTGTGTCTCTTAGCAATGACGTCATCTTTTAAATATTTATTGTTTACGTGACTTTCGAGTAAGACTGGTGACCATTTGAAAGAAAAATTTTCAAAATGGCGGCGCACTTGTTGTGGACGAATTTGTCGAAAACTTGTTCAGTTATCTGCCAAAGAAAGGTCCAGATCCGGTTTCTTCAAGGTGAATCGCATACTTTACACATTCCTGTGATGAGCAGAGAGTGTTTAGGTTTTTTATCGCCAAAGGATAACGAGGTAAGAGTCGTAAAAGTCTCGTGTTTTATTAACTATCAGTTCATAGAAAGAGGAATACTATGATCCTATGATCCATCCTGTACAAATCCCTATGATTCATTCTATAGTAATGAAGTTGGTTTTACTGATCATGGCATTTGTATAGTTTAAACTATTATTCAAAAGTTCAAATGAATGATATATCTTCATTTTCATAACACACATGACACGGGGGTTGAGAACACCCTTTGATTATTTTGCAGCATCTTAGAAAAGACCAAAAGACTAGGGAGAGTTTTGAATTTTAATTTGATTAGCAAAAGAATTTGTCATTTCATAAAGCACCTCAATATAATAAGGACCCTGTAACAATACATTCTTTGTAATTTTAGGCTTTTGAAGGCTAGTAAATCTAGTTTTTTTTATCCAATCGTGTTTAAATTTCACAGACTTACTATTAATAAAGTTAATATTCTCAAATGACGAACGTTTTTTTCATAATATTATTAAAATTCAAAACTTGCCCCAGTCTCTTGCTCACTTCTAAAGTGGCCAATTGTATAACTTGGGGTCTGTTGTTGTTTCTAAACTGAATATTACATATACTCTCCCAGTATCAGGAGAAGGAGCTATAATTATTATAAAAGTGTATAACATTCTTCTAGGTATTTATTGATGCAACCTTTGGTGCAGGAGGTCACACATGTGCAATACTTAACACAGCAAAATGTCAAGTATATTCTGTTGATAGAGATCCAATGGCAGTTGAAATAGCACAAGTCTTGTCCACTCGTCAGGAATACAAGGGCCGACTCAAACCAATGCATGGCAAATTTAGCCAACTTTTGGAACTAGCAAGGACTAATAATATCAAAGAGGATTCTGTACATGGAGTATTACTAGATATTGGACCATCTTCAATGCAGCTTGATGATCCTTCAAGAGGGTTTTCTGTAAATAAAGATGGCCCTCTTGATATGCGGATGAACAATGAGAATGATAGTGAAAACAAGAGAAATTCCGCTTTCACTGCTGCAGATGTTGTGAATTCTATCAGTGAACATGAGCTGATGACAGTTCTGCGGCACTATGGAGGAGAGAAGGATGCAGGTATGTCTTAATTATTGGATACACAAAATAAAAGATGAAAACAAAAGTAGGGACAGACAGACAGACATGCACACAAACAGACAGACAGTCAAGCATAAAGGCAAGCAAATATAAAGAGATTACTATACAAGCAGGCCAATTCTTGTACCTAAAGCCTTCTCAGGTTTTTTGTGAAAAAGGCTCTGGTAACACACAAATAGACTATTTTTAATTTTTTAGGCATCATCTGTTTTCGAAATGGCAAATACACTTATTTCAATAAAGTTAGTCACCTAAAAAGCTATAAAGCTGAGGCCGACAAGGATTATGGGTAGATTCATTTTAGACATTCAACCGCTTGATAACAGTTCATGGACTTGCAAATCTTTTACCAGTTACAGTCTCACCTCTTCAGAGCATCATCGAGCTGCAGTTTCTATTAAAAAAAGCTTTGTATATAATGCTTTTTCGATATGAAAAGTTTCCCATGATGCTCTAATTTCAGCTTTCTAGGTTTTTGGTTACTAACTTTATTAAAATAAGTGTATACTGAACAGGCACAGTTTAAGAGCAAAATTCAGTCAAGTTTTAATCATGTGGTGTAAAAGACTTGTCCTTGTGGTACAACATTGACATCATGTGGTCGATTTGAAATGTACTTGCGGATAACATAACAGACGCTATGAAGGCGATTAAAATATCACAATCGGTCTACTGGGAAGAGTAGTATTGTGTTGTTTGTACTCAAGATAGACTACAATGCACCTTGTTCATTAAAACTATTTTCCAATAAAAATCACAGTAAAATATTTTATTTTATGTTTAATGCCATTTCAAGCTTTTTCTGAAGTACTCTTCCTAGTTCTTGTGTTAGGGTCACGTGATCTGTTAGGCATTCAATTATCCTTTTTCTCTACTAGCGAGAATATCCCGAGCCATTGTCAAAGCAAGAGGAAAACACCCAATTAACACTACCAAACAACTAGCGAATATTGTGTCTAACGCAGTTGGATTTGGCCAGTAAGGACAAACTAAACCGCTTCGCTCATCCAGCCACCAAATCATTCCAAGCACTACGAATACTTGTCAATGATGAATTAAATGAACTTCATAAAGCTTTAAAAGCTGCTCAAAAACTTCTTGTTCCTGGTGGAAGACTAGTGGTTATAACATTTCATTCTGTGGAAGACACTATTGTCAAACATTTCCTTAGGACACCTCCAGCTGAGCTCCATCTCTAGGAGACCTAACACAGGTAGCCCAAAGGCAAAACCATCTTTATCTACTTGGCTACCGCTACATAAGAAAGTAATCTGCCCATCTAATCAGGAGGTATTTTTCAATCCTCGATGTCGCTCGGCCAAGCTACGTGCTGCTGTCAAGACGAAAAATGCCGTTTTGAATCTGAATCAGATTACTCATTTATTGGACAAAACTGGTGAAGGGTCCATGACCGATGGGCCTACTATAGGGAATTGATTCCGAGGGAAGGAAAGGGAGGGGGGGGGGGGGGCAAGTTTTTACCAAAATTGAATAAGCGATTTGACGCTTATTTATGAGAGGGAGTAAAATTTGTCTGAGGCTTAAAGGGAAGGAAAAGAATATAAAACATCTGAATTTTAATGTCATCTAAAGTTGTTTTACACTGGTTATAAGGGAGGGTGGGAGGGGATAGAAGGGAAATAATTGGAAGGAAATGAAAAGGAGTTATTTAACCGAGTTCGTACATAACAGACTTTTAAAATTAAGAACCTGCACTTAGAAAAATAGCAGGAGCAAAAACAGTCTTATTAATAAAGAAGACATTGATTTGGTCTACGCTGAAAGAGTAATGGGGATGGGAGGGTGAGATTTTAATATTTAAAATTATTTTGCGGTGTATTCACGTGATAATTTTTCGTTCAAAGAAACTCTTGCAGGTTTTAACAACGTTTTACACGCGCTAATGGACTTTTACAACGCCGCGTGAGAATAAAAACCTTGATCACCACGTGATCCTGAGGCGCTTGAATGCGGGCCCACGCGTGGCAAATCTGATCGTTCCAGTCAACATAGCTGCCGTTGGAATAAATGTCCATTGTAAGCTGTCTCGTACAAAAAATCGATGCAGAGGTCTTCTTTTCAATTTATTTTTAAGAATCGTATACTTATTTATGCAAGTTTATTTTGCCTAGTTTATAAGTTAAGTATCCATTAGATACTAACCATTGAAGTGCGGCTACATTAACCCAGCCACCAGCCAAACAATTCTAAAATCAAGTTCTCAAATTACATATTTGACGCTGAATATAACAGGATGGTGACGAATTCTGAAACGTTTTCTTGTTCACTCCTGATCAAAAACACATTTATTAATGAAATATATATGCTATAATATAATAAATAAGGGAAAATGCTAAAGTTGTGCAAATTCTCTTGCTTAAAGTTTAATACTCGATCGTGATTGGCTAATTTGCATGAAAATGTGTCTGGAAGGGTTGGCACTGGTACTTGCACTGTTTTTAATTCAGTTGATATTCACTTGTACAATTGAAGCTCTCATGGAAAAAAGCACTATTTGCAGCAAATAGAAAGTAGTTTCCCCATTCCTGTGGGGGAAAAAGGAATATGCAAGTATCGCGAGCAATATGCTACACGCACGAAAAGGCTGTAAAACCTGCAACTTTCTCGAGACGAGTGTACGAACAATTATCGCGTGTATGTGACTACGCTCAAATTTAAAATCGTCACGAAAAGTATTAACGAAATTCCTACCTCTTTCTCGTGATATTAAAAATAAAAATGTATTTTTCTATTCTTCATTAATTTGTAAAAGTGTAAACGAGCAACGCTAGTGTAAATCACAACCCATTGATTTCTCTGCTAGAAATATGAAGAGTGTGGCTACGAAAATGTAAAGTACATGAGATAAAATTAGTATATTTGATAATAGTTGCCTGCCTGTAATCCCTTGTTACTGAGTATGTCCATACGACTATTTTGCCTGTTATCCCTCGTTAGTATGTCCATACGACTATTTTGCCTGTTATCCCTCGTTAGCGTGAGTATGTCCATGCGACTATTTTGCCTGTTATCGCTTGTTACTGAATATGTCCATACGACTATTTTGCCTGTTATCCCTTGTTACTGAGTATGTCCATACGACTATTTTGGCCTGTTATCCCTTGTAAGTATGTCCCTACGACTATTTGCCTGTTATCCCTTGTTACTGAGTATGTCCATACGACTATTTTGCCTGTATCCCTTGTTAGTATGTCCATACGACTATTTGCCTGTTATCCCTTGTTAGTAGTCCCTACGACTATTTTGCCTGTAATCCCTGTTAGTATGTCCCTACGACTATTTGCCTGTTAATCCTTGTTAGTATGTCCATGCGACTATTTAGCAATTAGTCCTCAAACACAAAATGAGTCACAAGGCCATTCGGGCTGGAGCAAAAATCACATTAGTCAAATAATTGGTCAAAGATATAGATGCAAACGAGTTTTAAATTAAAGTTATATAATAAATTCAATGTTTTTAATTTCACAGCTGGCACTTTTCGCTACTAGTAGGCTATTACTTGTAGCCTAGTAGTAGCCTATCCGAACATAACGAAGCATTGATGATATACCCCTAGTTGGATTTGACTAATGTCTATTGGTCAAATCCAACTAGCGGTCTACCATCAATTCTGCGTTATGATTGGATGAGCATGCATAGGCTACTACTAGCGAAAGGTGCCAGCTTTGAAAACGAAAACATTCCATTCAACTTTAGTTTAAAACTTGGTTGCATTTATATATTTGACCGACTAGTTGAATTTGACTAAAACAATTGGTCCTCTCACCCAGCTCATTGTCTATGAGTCAATAGCCAATTCGGGCTCGAGGACTAATTGCTAATTATCCCTCAACGGATTTGGAAGAACGTCATCGTCTGCTACACGGTATTAAAAATGCATCAAGTATTAATTGAATAGCACTAATGTTTTTCTTCCATATGTGGGACACCCTGTATCGAGTCCCACTGATCGATCCACGTTAAGTCATCGTGGTATCAGCCGGATAGCCTGTGTGAGATTTGCCATGAATATTGAAAGACAGCTGGCTTAGCAGTTGTATGCCCAGAATCACGATTCATAAACGTGGAAAGTATTCCAAAACAACTCTTTCTCTCTTTCTCTGTGTGCGTGTCTCTATCCCCTGTCTTTTTCTATTTCCCATTCTCGTTTCCTTTCGTTCTCACTCGCACTCATGAGCCCCCTTCCCCTATTAGGTTAATTATTTCAATTCTTTTATTTCATTATTTTCCCCTTGGCCATTCATTTGGCAAGTTGCCTTTCAAGTGT
This sequence comes from Actinia equina, assembly GCA_011057435.1. Classification (NCBI taxonomy): domain Eukaryota; kingdom Metazoa; phylum Cnidaria; class Anthozoa; order Actiniaria; family Actiniidae; genus Actinia; species Actinia equina. Next base: position 114,921 of record WHPX01000029.1, read on the forward strand.
ATTGTTTCCCCTTTTTATTTTTTCTGTAGCTTTTCTTTTCGTTTCTATCCCCATATCAACGAGGAAAGTATATAATGGCCAATTACCACGTTATTTTAAAGATATTTTGTATAAATTCCACTGGCCAGCTCTCTGGCGGTTTACGTCCCTGTTCTGACTGATATGGTCTTTGCGGGTGGCATCTATCACACGACGATCACGAGGTTGGAACAAAGCAGGTGAAACTAAACTATCAAATGGAAAAATAAAATAAAATAAAGGTCCTTAAACCAACAGCAAAACCTTCAAGATTGCAAGACATCGTCATCGTCTAAATGCCTTTGTTAATGAAATATTCGTTTATGTTTTTTTTGTGTGTTGAAAATAAGTGTTTTTCTCCTCCAAACGTTAAGATAATTTAAGGCTATTGTTCGTAATAAGCCGTTGAGTAATTGTACGATAGAAGAGTCAGCATCTCATTTCAACATTTACACCCACATACATGAATCTGATTGGCTGATTTCTAAACGATATTGACACTTCTCAATAACAAATAGCGAAAGTCTTGAATCAGCAAAAAATCTGAAAAACAACATTACGAGTTGAAACGGTTTTTCCGTTGGGTCTTCAGACAGTGCGGTGGTACTGTAGTTAGATCGAGGAGGCTAGTAGTATAAATAGCTTCATAATATGGATTCAGAGAAGCAACAAAAAGATAAGACTAGAAATTTCACTGAATTAGGACAAGATTCGAGTCTCGATATCAACTTCTATGACTTTAAAAGTGGCCAAAATTCATTTTTATCTCAACAGAACTTGGGCTATAACACGGCAAACTCTGCCTGCAGTTCTGATTTTGATCGGAATATGGGCCTGCAAGTAGTGCCGAGTTTTGACGACGATGTCTTCACCGACTCTTGCTTTTCCAACATTGATTACGAACACATGGGTTTCCACCAAAACAACAACAGTGCTAATATTTATCGACCTGAGGAAAATCTTGGAAAACTTGGTGAAAGTTTAGCTTGTTTGCCAGAAAAGGAAGAAAGAATCGATAGTACCTCGGCAGAGATAAATACAGAGGAAATTGCTACAGGTCCAGAGAGACGGCATTCAGATACAGATAGTCTTGATGTTTACTTGAAACCTTGTGTTATTACTCCGACTAAAGTGGAAGACTTGTACAGTACTTTAGAAAGCCAAAACAATATAATCTTTCAATTTCCTCCGGATAAAACGACAACTCCGCTGGAATGTTCAGAATCCAATGTACAAGCAAATCAAGAAAACGAAGGACTCGATGATTCAAACGCATTTGAAATTCAACTTTGTAGCTTAAGTCATCACGAATCTTTGAATATTGAATCAGGGAACGAAAGGAATTTAAATCCATACCATAGCAACGATTTGTTTGAACAAAAATGTCATTGTTTTTTGACGAACATGGGATTGAGTCATCGTCTAGCACCAGAATCTCGAATACAGACAAACAACGATAGCCCTAACAATATACCATCTATTATATCAAATACAACTGGGTTTCAAGAACCGAGCGACCACTCTGAAAGCAGTTCTTTAAGCGAATCTTCTTTCCCGCCATTTTTGCTCGAATTGTCAAACCAGAGATGTTTCCCGCCTAAAGAAGCAAGTGGAAAACAAGCCAAAATTTGTCAAAGCATTCCTAATGCAAGCATTTCTTTAAATTGCGATAAGAAAGATTATTTACATATGGAAAACAAAGACACTTCAAGCACTGATAAGAGAGAGGCGATCAAAGAAGAACCGCAAGGAATTCGAAAACTGAGCAAAGCTATCAACGTATTTAGGAAAGACAGCAAAACTATTCCTTCTTCATGTTCAAAATCAAGAACGAACTGCCACCATTAAAAACGACGAAGAACAAGCAGAACCGAGAAAGTTTGACAACCAAAACTTCAAACATTTATCAAGCCACCAGAAGACTTTAAAAGAAGAAAGATGCGTGAATATTTCATTATTCGAGAAGAATTCCATGGAAAGTGATATGTAGAAGTGCGTAAAATAGCTACCAGCGGAAGAACGCATCACGATACGAGAAATAATCACAACGACACTGAGAAACAAAGGAGAGATGACATGAAGACTCGTTTTGAAAACCTACGGCAACTTATCCCCAAAATCGAAAATGGGAAAAAACTCCAAAAGTACAAATCTTGAAGCAAGCTTGGAAATATATCGCATATCTAGAACAAGAGCAACAAACCCTTGAAATAATCAAGACCAGAGAAAAGGAAAACAACAAAAAATTATTGAAGAGGTTACAACATATCGTTAAAGGAAAATCGACCTCAGCCCATATAGGATAACATACAGAATTCAATTTTATACATTTGTAATTATATAAACACTTACTCAAAAGCTCTTGCAATTGGTGCAGGTGTACTTGTGACGGTATTTCCGGTTCGAAATGCTATATATTATGATCTAAGATAAGAAAATTAACAAAAAAATTCATTTTTTGAAGAAAAGAAATAAAAATCTTTTGATAGGACTGCTTTAAATTCAGCCCTGGAACTGTTCTCCACTGACGTAACAGCTCAAACGAAAAAAAAAATAGAAAAGCAGACGTACCGTTGCTAATACTGATCCAAGATAATATGAAGTACTTCATATTTTCTTGACTGAGCAAAACGAGTTCAAGTGTTCGAGTATCGAGGTTTTGAAGTGGCGAGGAGGTTTAAAATCCGCGTGCACCATCAATAGATTTGTGCACGCTAAGCAGTTACCCAGGCATTGCTTAAAGATAATAGATCGTTTCTATGATGGCGTCATTTTACTATCACTACCAAAACGCTTCGCAAATTTTCTTTCTTATTTAATTGGAGGTCATTCGGTGACTAGCCACTCCCTTTGGAGTTTAAAAATAAGAATTAAAAAGCTCAAATCTAAAAAGGACCATGGCAATATGGTGGCTTAGTAGGTAAAATATACCCCCTACCCCACCGCCTTGGAATATCCTTTTGGATCCGTCGCGTCACTTATAATTAATACATAGAGCAGTTTGGCATGACTATGACGAGCTAAGTGTAGCCCTCTTCCACTCCTCCCCCAGTCCCCTCCCCCTCCCCAGGCCCCATTATCGCTCCCTTCTTTCTCGCGCAATGTGATTGGCCTGGCAGTGCCGCTACCTAGCTTGATCTTGTGCTTGCCGTGTTCATTCCGTTTTCCGGTTATTTTCTCCGTGTCGCGACCGGGTTTGTGCTTCGAGCTTTTCACAGTTCTACGAAAACTCCTCTAACTGACTGATACATTGCTAGTTCGGCCGCAACACTCGGGTTCAATGTCCCCCCCTCCCCCCCCCCCCCCCCCCGCTGGAGCGGCGTGTAATATAACGATCATATAATCAGGCATGGTTTGTTCAAATGAAATTATCATGACTGCATCAGCATGGACAAACATTTGCCAACCCTTTTTTGAATAGTTAAAACAACTATATTATCTTTTATGGAAAGCCTTCTTCATTACACGCGAAAAACGAGCTATCGTTCAGGTATAAACACAGTGAAATTGACATATAGTGAGAAATGAAAGAAAGAATAAAAGAAAGAAAGAGAGAGAGAGAAAGAAAGAAAGAAAGATCAAGAAAAGGAAGGCTGAAAAAAAAAACAACAAAACAACAAAAAAACAACAACAACAAAAAAAAAACACACAAAAAAAAACAAAAAAAAGAGAAAAAAAGAAAAAACAGAGATCGATAGAGCGCTCGTCGCATTCATGAGTGAAAACTCCTGAGGAAAATGTAGAGAACCAGTAAAAAAAATCATAACCACAACATGGCTAATCGTAGCAAGAATGAAACTCGGTACTCCTTCAAATTTTATCTATTCGAAAACCTGATACAACCTCGAATTGCGCGGATGATCTAAGTTAGTTTGTAGATGGAAAAATAGAAAGAACAGCCCGCAAATCAAGGAGAGACCAGACCTAAAAACCTCGACCAACCTACACCATCCATCTGACCATAGTACACTAAACATCAAAGACATGCTTTTATATTCCCTTAACGAGTCTGTTATTATACTGGCTTAAGCTTGAGTGCACTTAAATGTTGCTATTAATACTAGTAAATATATTCATTAGAAAATCATTCAAGTGATAATTACGGGGTATACCGGCTTCAGTCTCATAATCAAACAAAGACACCCGTGCTATTGAAGACTCAATGAATTTAACTTTTTGGGGCTTTATTGTTTTCGTTATTATCATCATATTAATGTTGCTACTGAGCTCTTTATTTGATTTGAGAGTCTATTCAGTTTTTTCTCTTCACCTATCTCTCTTTTACTTTTATATTTTATTTTTAACGTAAATAATACAGTTTTTTAAGTGCATGCTTGTAATATATATATATATTATATATATATATTATATATAAAGATTTTAACACTGACATATGCTAAACAATCATGAGTTTTGGCTTTTTGTGTGGTATCTCCAGCTGTTTCTCTGACTTGTTTCAGTAGTTTTTTAAGTTATTCGAGATTTTCAAGTATATACTGGTTACCAAAAGTGTCCTCTTTTCCAGGAGTCATCAGAGTAGCTTGCATTTTTCACTTCTAGATCTTACTGACGTTTTAGGGCTTATTATCCATTTCTAATTAAGTCTAAACTTGAGTGAAATTCAACCTCTTACCTGTTTCCTTATGTTCAGTTTTGTCTGTCATAAACAGCAACAGTCAGATTTCAATGAAGGCAAATTTAATAAGCAAAATAATCTACAGTTTTGCAAAGTTTGTCATTAAAATTCTTTATTCAGTCCTCTTTTTTCGGTTTTTAAAAAACGCAGTCAGAAAAACCCGTGCTAGAAGTATTTTTATTACTAAAACTATAGCAAAATTATAGTACATTTTGTTTTTTTGTTGCACGTTGTTTCAATATGTTGGCAAATCAAGCAGGTATTATATATATTGATGATTCCAATTCCTTTTGATTCCGCTAAAAAAATATTTAACTATTAAGTAAATCAACTCCGCCATCACCCGGGCGCAAAACACTATGATGTCAATCCTTTCGGATTAACTTTCACCAAACTTTAAGACTTTTCATAGAAATAAAACTGAAGTATGAGTCTGTGATTTTAGATTGTTTGCGTGCATTGCATGGGCGGGGATATAAGCTTGCAGGTATTCTATTGAAGGGATCGTAGTGCCGGGAGGTATGTACAGGTGCTGTGTTCTTCTTAAGTAAATAACGAAATAATTACCGTAGAATCCTTTCATGTAGACAACGTGCTCGTCAAAGAACATTTTAAATACTCCTTTGGAGATTTATAGCAATAAGTTTGGAAGTTAAGCTCCATGGAGCACAATTTGTATATTTCTTTACTGCGTAAAAAGTCTTGTTTATCTGACGAATAGGGTAAAAAGAGCAATTGTTCTTTTTGTACGCTTTTTTAGCGTAGGCATTCATCTACTGACGCATAAAGGAATATTTGCATTTCTTAAGAATAGAAAGACGGCTTTAAAAGGACATACGGTCATTTAAGCTACGACTAGTGCAGGGTTGTAGTGCATATATGATATATTACACGCATAGACTTGTAGAGACTAGAACAACTGAACTGTGAAGAAACACCTTTAATAATGGATTTGAAGAAAGCCACCTTACTTGGTGACTCGCCTTCTTATCTTCCTGATGAAGAAGTCTTGTTCTTCCCATGTTCAGAAAGTGCGGTTTGGAACGGACTTACATTTGCAACTCCTCCTTTGTCTCCAGTTGATACAGCTTCAAGCGACAAGGAAGTCATTACACACTTATCAAGTATTTGCGACGAGCTTCCTGACGAGCTGTTTTCAAACACAAGGGGAAATAGCTACGGGAGATCTGAGTCGCCGGCTATTTTGAACGACATTATGTGGAATGAGGCTAGTCAACGAGCTAAAAGACCCGACTCCGCTATGGATATAGATGTACGTTTCCATCTTAATTCAACTCCCATAGCATTTGAACAGCCGATAGCCAACACATTTGTGGAGAGTGAGGATTTTTTTTCATTCTCTTTACTTGAATCACACGAAGACGATGATGGCAGTGATAGACATGACGAAAACATCCCGTCAAGTCCATCTCAAGACATATCCGATTCAGGTCAGTAGTCATATCTACAAACTATTTTTAATTTAATGACAAAAAGGTAAATTATACACCGTGAAAAGATGAAAAAACTTACTTTACTCAGACGAAGAACTAGCATCCGAAACGTCAGTAATTTTTTTAAATCTTTTCACGGTGTATAATTTATCTTTTCATCATTACTGTTTCATTAGAAACACCGACGCAGCTCACACTAGTTTTTAGCTAGTTATATCTTCTTATTTTTAAGTTTAAAAAATTCAGTTACAATTTTATTTTTGTTAATGTAATTTAGGACATATTTATAGCCAGCTTTATGGAGTTTCAGATTTATCCAAAGTTTTTCTGATGAAAAAATCAAAAAAATCATAGAATCAATGGATTAAAAACCCTGCTTTCGAAGTAGGTGAACGTAGACAAAAACTACAAATTAGTTTGATAGTTTTAAGGAATTGAATTTTCTTTTATATGGCTAATTTCATAATTTTCTCCATTCAATAATATTTCAAAACACAAAATACAATAAAAATCCAAAACAATAGAAAATGTGGTATGTTTTTCCCTGTTTTGAAGAAATGCTGTACACAATCAAAATTATAATATTATGAAGCCATTGTAGGAATCAAAATAAAGCTGCATTGACACTTAATTTTCAATTTTATCATGTTATCAACGGCTGTCGTTTTCTCAATGAAAATATCGAATAATTTGAAATAGAATTTTAGCCATAATAACGTAGTTTATTGAAGTCCTCATCTGTTATTGAGAAATTGTTACCAAACAATTTATGATTCACAAAACATCTGATTGCGAAGTAAGCTTTCGCACACAATTACTTAGTGGAATTAAAAAAGCATATATTGATAAAGTCGTTCATTTACTCAGGCTACAGTGTACAATGGAACTAACCAGCCCACCCGCTATCGTGCGGAAATTAGTATTAAGACTAAAAAAACTACAAAATTAGGTACTTTCAAGTGTAATACCAGCTTTTTTGCCATCTTTTATTCTTTTATTTATTTATTTATTTTTGCTACGATATCTTAAGTTTAATGTCCACTGCACATTTTCTCGTATGCTGATATTATCGAATTTTTGATTTATTAATCTGTTTTATTCTGTTTTATATGTGACCAGAAGTATCGTAGCAGATGTCTTACTTCAATCAAAATCACTGGCTATGATATGAAATTATTATGTTTTCGAGAAGACTATGAACATTGACGGTGTGCGGATTGATTGTGCATTGATTGTCACATTATTAAGCCGGGGACACTATTCTTTTTCGTTTAACTTCACTGCCATCAAAGCAACCAGCTTAATTGCAATTCCATGTGTGAGTTAACAGTTGTTTTTATTCCAAATAATGACGGGAATTGGAAGAGACTAGAGTAAAGTCATTTAACCCGTGCAATAGATGTTAGACTAATACACATTGGTAGACTTTAATTCCATTGTTTTCTTTTGTGTCTATTTGACTATTACACGTTGACTAGTATTTTTTATTTCACGGGTTAAATGCTTTCACTCTAATAAAATAAATACTATTCATCCAATCAATCAATGGCCTGTTTTCCGTGTGTATGTTGGCTTGCCGGAATTGTATTTACCAGCCTACCACAAGGCACAAGCCAACAACTGTCTGGAAACTGAAGTGCTCAGTTACCGACTGGTTTTAATTTGAATAGAATGGTTGACTCAAACCGTCGAGAACATTGATAGAGAATTCGCATAACAAATCATAATCAGTGACTTGATGGTATTAGGACTTATTAAAGTTAAACGTCGAAATTCACAAGAGCCGCGTGGGGTGTTCCCCGGGGTTGTTGTTTTTACCATTAGGTTCGGATCATGTAAACTTCAATGCAACCGTTTGACGGTAGGCTACCGTACCCTAATATATCTTCTAATTATTCTGTAGTTTTAAGTCAGGATATCTTGTGTAGTTCAGTACGTCTCAGTTCCTTAATTGTTTTATTCGTAGTAAGAGTTCTCATCTCGTTTTATTCGTAGTAAGAGTACTCATCTCGTTTTTTATGAATAATAACTTAGTTTCTAACCCTTTTTTCGTTGATGTTGCTTCTCAACAGAGGAAGAAATAGATGTTGTAACCATACAGACATGTTCTAAACAAGAAAGCAAGAAATTAATAAGAGGGAAGTGTATACCTACTAAACAAGATGACGCTGAACCTCTAGTAAAGAATGTCGAAAGTACCCAGCTAAAACCAAAAATCATATCACAAAAAAGCAAAGACAAAAAGGAAGACAGTTCAACGTCAGACAGCGACTGCGAAAACACACGAATCTCGCACAACGACTTGGAACGAAAGCGACGCAACGAGCTGCGAAATCGTTTTAATGCTCTAAGAGAAAGCGTTCCATCTTTGATGAACAACGAGAAAGCTGCAAAAATAACTATACTAAGGAAAGCATACGAACTTGTCGTAGCTGCAGAGAAAGAAGAGAAAAGATTGATCAAAGAGAAAACCCTTGAAAGACAAAAAAATGCTGAACTTCTGAGGAAAATTGTCAAACTAACCAAAGCGAGTAAACGAAGACTATAACGTATAAGGCCACGCAGAACTGGACTTCCTTCTGAAGCAAGGAATTGAAAATTTTTTATGCATATAAATAAGCCGGAAAAAAAACCCCCAAAACTGATAAGCAACGTATTTTATAGGATTTAGGTATGAATAGAACGTCATCATTGCAAATAATTTTGAATTATATGTAACTTTCAAGTCATATATCATATATTTAAATAGAGATTATCACATGTTAAGAACTTGATATCGTTTTTATTCATGAGTTTTTCCATATCATATCGCGAACGAGCGAGTCCTCGTATCACTTCACTGATATGGTTTTTATTCACGGCTTTATTTCACAGATATCGAGCTTAAATGTGTAATAATTGTAAATATTATATAGCCCGAGGAAAAAAAAAAAACATAACTAAAATTACGTCATTTTATTCATATGTTAGTCGCCAACTGCACACTAAAATTGATTATGATAATGATAATGATTTTGCAACCAACATTATCTTATCAAATGCAAAGAAACAAACTTACCCACAATCCTTATTCGGCCGTAGTTTTGTAGTCTTTAGCCTTCTTGGTTGCTAACTGATATATGAATGTTTGTTACATTTTTTCATACAACAGTTACAACAGCAGTTACAACAGTTTATTATTTCCACAAAAATATATATATACGTACATAAATTGAATAAGTTACAAATATTGTGGGGGGTGCAAGAGAACAACCTCAGAGGTTAAAACAAGCTCTTACACCCTTAAGACGAAAATAAGTAATATTTACATATGTGTAAGATAGGAAGAATCATATAAAGTACAGTAGTTTTGGTAGTTGAACAACTAGAAATTTCATGAGACGAAATAAACGTACAGGAAAAAAGAAAAAAAGAAGAAAAAAGAAAAAAAAAAACAATCAAGTAATTAAATGTTCTTAAACAATCATTCATCTGAGTTAAGCAAATACTTTTTGTAATTCTTTTTGAAGGCTTTCAGTGAACAACTATTTTTAATCTCAATGGGTATATCATTCCAAACTTTAACAGCCGCGAATTTTGTACCAAATTTTCCGTAATTAAGATTTTGTCTAGGTAAAAACATACTTTTGTTCGATTTCGAGCGAGTATTATAATTGTGAATTTGTGATAAGTCAGTGAAATAGTTAGAAAAAATTTCTGGCAAGTAATTGTTAGTGTGTCTGAAGACCACATTATAACATTATTATAACAGAATCCTAAGGGAATCTTTTTGTCAAACTTGTACATTGATGAAGGTATCATAATAAGCTTTTTTAGCAAATTCATTAATATTAATAAAGTAGAGAAATAAGAGAAAAATATCATATGCATATGATATTTTTCTCTTATTTCTCTACTTCATTATATACACACCGAACGCATAATTTCTACTTTACTATGTCTATTATCTGCGTACATTTACGGTGTTCAACTTACCTATAGAGAAAAAATATCGCTCTGGAATCCTCACGAATACCCTACATTTCATATTCTGGCTGCGTTACCAGCGTGGTTGGTCCTTGTAGTGTAGTGGTTAACACATCGGACTAGAATACCGAAGACGTGGGTTCAAATCCTGCCAAGGGCATATGATATTTTTCTCTTATTTCTCTACTTCATTATATACACACCGAACGCATAATTTCTACTTTATAATATTAATAAGGTGATTTGACCAATGGCGTCCTTGATTTACATCACGTGACAAGTTTTTTATACCCCGCTAAATTTTTGAATTTTTCAGGGGAGTGCGGGGCTGATAATGAATACACGATGCATTAAACATTAGTGGTCTATCACATTTAAAACACTCATGTTTATATTCATGAGTGTTCTAAATCTGATAGACCACTGATATTCGATGCATAATACTAATTTGCTCTAGAGGCATTGAAATTTTGCATTGAAATTGAAGCTACTTTCTTCCAATGCAGCAATGCGGTTCGTTCTTGCCATCTGCCATTCCTTGAATAGTTTTACAGACCATTTGGTAGCTGCTCTTGTCTTGCTTGGAATTGCTGCGGAAACGCACTGCACCTCTTCTAAGGGAGTTTTTGGTTTTTTGAAACGACTTTGCGTAAACATTGCTCCGTTCGTAGCGTGAACCAAATGCTAATTTTCACCAAACTTCCTCGATACTTAAACCGATCCCCAAGGAATTTGTAGTTTTTGAATACCTTTACAGTATTTATACCAATTGATGCCATTTTACTCTTGTTCAATCAAGGCGGTATTTGTGTAGAGTGGTCGTTACCCATAAATCAAAGTGCGGTAATTAGAGTGGAACAGATCGTAAGACTCTTGTAGAGATTATAAAATACAGTGGAGCAAAAGTGTAATTGTGCTGAATTCCCAAAAGACTGTTTCTATATTGTATGCTATGTTTGTGTTGATTTAATGCGACAATCAAACCTAATCAGTTCACTCTTGCATTGGAATGTATTCTCTAACTTAACAATTGCAAGCAAACATTGGGCAAACAAGAAAACAACAGCTTCGATGTTAAAATGCTTTATCTTTTTGCGTTCAACCACTCGAAACTTTTTTGTTCTTGAAGGTTATAGAAATACATGAATTTGCTAAGTTGTTCAGAATACTCGAGACCATGTTTTATCGGCTAGAAAACTCTCGCCTCCGTCTCGAGTTTTATATGCCGATAAAACACGCTCTCTCGTTTTCTAAACATTACATAAATAAGGGACATGTATATACATATAAAATATATGTATAAATTTGCCTCTGTAAAAAAAATTTAATTTTTGTTATAATCCAAGTATGTAACAAGTCATTAATAATAAAGAATGCCGTGTAAAAAAAGCTTTAACAGACGTTAATTTGGGACGTTAAACTTCAAAGAACTAATATTCGAAGCGTCAAAACAGCTCAAAACCTATACGGTCAGGTTTAAAATGTCTTCTCAAACTCATTAATAATTCACAAGCTCAGCAACCAATGGATGGGCACTTTTCGGATCACGTGGGTTTTGAAACCTCACGAAAAACCATTTTCATCACTATTCCTTAATCTACATATTTGTCGTTGGTGTCTCAAAAGAGAAGAATTTTTCATCTACTTTTTACCTTTTTGCTTCATTCCCCTTTCTCTCTTCCCAACATTATTTACTTTTTATACTTCTATCTACCATCTACTTAATCAATTACTTTCTTTTTTTTCTTACCTTTTTCTTTTTACCTTGGATTTACCTTTGGATATATATTTTGTTAATGTTTTCCCCATACAACGCTCTCGTATATTAACTGATAATACAATAAAAATCGCAAACTTATTTTCCTGCATAAAAAATTATTAAGTCATCCAGAAGTTTCATTTCAAAAATTCCTGCTTCTTGTTTCAATAGTGGTGGCCTAGTGCTTTTATTGTTTTTGAGCGTTTGGAAACCCTAATGAAACATTCTTACTCGTTTTTGAAATATTACTTAAAATTCTTGTTGTATTCAAGTTGTATTCAACTTGTAACCACTAGTTATTAGTAGTACAAATCTACTGATGGTCTATCACAAATCCTGCACTCTGATTGGCTGAGCTACCGGCTATAGTAGTCTATTAGTGACATACCACTAGTTGCGAAAAGTAGCGGTTTTAAAACCAACGAACACAAAAACGATTTATTTGGATTAAATTTGAATAGTTTTCGTCTCATTGACCTATAAGTAGCTTTATAATATAGCCCATTTGGACTTTGGCTATTCATGGGCTATTGACTCGTAGTGCACTTGGGCCGCGGGTCTGCCATGATTTCCTTTTGTTTTACTTGATTGTTAGTAAAAGACAGGTACAGTTTTACGGACCAAGTAAAATACTATACATATGTTTATACTGGCTTGTTGTTTGTTTATTTTATGGTTTACTCCACAAAGCTCATGCACTAATCTGAAAAGCCTGACACATCTAGCTTACGTTAATTGTTTTACACGTTCTTGGCGATTCATTCAGACCATCCTATTCCTTCACTATGAGCGGCTCGACCGATCTGTCAAACAAGAACAATGGCACCCCTGGTGGCAAAGGTGCGGTGCACGTTTTACGTTATCATGTTTGCCAGGTACCCGTAACTATTCAATCGTTACTGTTCCAGTTTGTATAAATGGCTTCCTTCACCACAGGGTTACCACCGTGATCATTGGCTTGAGGTACAATGACGTCACGTTGGTTGACGATAATAAAGCATTTCTCATTAGCTTCTTTTGCTAGATCATCCAGCATGATGGCTGTTTCATTATTTGTTATATCTCTAAGGGTATTTTGAGTCATGTGAAGAAACAATGGATTCCACCGAGTGGCTCTTCTTCCAATGGATTCCAATTGAAATTGAGGGAGGAAAGCCGGGAAACCCTCGAAGCACAGGCCGGAGAGAACCAACAAACAATGCAACTCTACTCACACACGACACCGAGATCGGCGGGACTCGAATCCGGGTCGCATTCACCGCTATGCAATCGTTTTACATAAGAAAGGATTCAATTCCCGAGAGCAAAGGGATTCTATTGCTCTGCCATCTAACCACAGGCAGCCCAAGTTGTATAATGGACGTGTGCACGTGATGGTGCAAAACCTCTATTAAGGATTCTTTTTTCCTTTCCAGAAACGATTCTTGGTTCCACGGTGTTTCCATGGTACATGTCCGTTATCGTTGGCACACTCGGTCATATCATTGGAATTATCTTTGATGTGATTCTAAGAGAATTTCGGGTGTCAGGACTGAACCGAAAAGCATCCCAAACGATTCTGAATCCAGCGCACGGTTACCATATATTGACGTTTACTGGGAACACGAGAAAAAGTAAGGAAAAAACCCCTCTCGCTGTTTTATTTTTTGTTTTTTGTTTGAAAAGCAAAAAAACAGAGCCGGATGCTACCACTTCTACTTATTTCAGAAACGCCTATCTTATGTAGAGGTATTATAAAAAGGAAATACCGCCTTTGGTCGCGAAGAATTAATTATAGAATGAAAATACCCATTTGCATTTATCGTGCTAACCACTCGTGATTAAGGCCCTGTTTACATGAGAGGAGGAGGTTCCATCGGGTAGGATTTTACTTGCAGGCCAAATAATAATTGCGTCAGTTAGTTTACATGAGAACAGTACGAAGCGAAAGGGCCGTAATTACTCACACTCACACCACAGAAGTCTTAAGATAATTATCCCTTAGCCCTTAGTAGGCGAGTCATCTCTACTTTGTTGTTTACATGTGTTTTATTGCTAGAGTTAAACACAATCCTAGTACTAGGATCCTCCTATCTTTCAGAGAGGAAAACCCTAGTAAAACTAGTAGTACCCGAAAGAAGCCTTCCAATGTGCATGTAAACAAAAAGCAATGAATATAAAGCCGGTAGGCGGATTCGCCTGCAAGAAAGATCCTACCCGTAGGATCATCCTCCTAAGGCCTAAGCCACTATCATTATATGCACGTGTTTTTTTAATTAATCCTTCACTGAAGAACAGTGGTGTTAATTTTGCACCAATGTTTTTATTTTCATTTGTATGTTTGACAGATACACAAACAGAATATTTTAATGAGTTTTCAGCACGTTTTTGGATAAGCTTTGCCTTGAATTGGTCAGTGGTAAACTGTGTGATGAAGAACAGGAATTCCTCGCTTTTGATGCGGAGCGCATGCGTACTAGCTATTGACTAAAGTTAACGTGCTTTCTTTTTGTTCATAGCAAAAGCAACATCGTGCATCCCACACTATATAGAAATGTTCAATGGTAGATTTCTTGGCTCGATTGTTCAAAACCCCGACTAATTAACCCCTAGGATTAGGCCCAAGCGTAAATTCTCTAATCGCGGTTTAGGTAATCTGTGGTTTAAACATCGTCGTTCAATTCTAGAATAGTGGGTGGATTAACTAACCCCCAATTACGCGACTTAATCTACTGCTACCATGTATCCCAAAATGCACTAGGTTTTTTTAGCACTATTCTCAAGATGGCGGCTTTACCAAATGAAGTTAAAATTGAAAACAGAGTAAGATCAAATTATTGACAAATGCAATTCTCCCCAACTGAGGACAAAGTTGCTTGCAAAAGGAACTGACCTAGAGTTGAAGGAGACTCAAGACAAGGCTAGGGCTATGGAGACAGCTCAAGTACAGGCCAGAAGGTGACTCAAGACATGGCTAGGGCTATGGAGACAGCTCAAGTACAGGCCAGAAGGTGACTCAAGACATGGCTAGAGCTATGGAGACAGCTCAAGTACAGGCCAGAAAGATCGAACAAGACTTTAAAGGTGAGGTCAATGTTGTTCATACAAGAGATGAGAGAAAACAGAAGCGACCGAGTGTAAGACCATCAAAAATGGCATGTTACCGTTGTGGGAAAGAGGGCCATCTTAACCGTGATTTGAACTGCCCAGCACGGAATGCAACCTGTAATAAGTGTAAAAAAGTAGGTCATTTTGGAAAGGTCTGCAAAACCAAAACCCTAAATCAACAGCAGCAGCAAAAACCTGAAGTAAAAGGAAGTAATTGTGAAAAAGTGAATGAGGTTGAGAAAAGGGAGTATAATTTTAGCATTAATCTCTGGGATAATGAACAGTTTGGCAGAAATATTATTACTGCTATAATTGGTGGAGTCAGGGTGGATAAAGTCCTGGTGGATTCAGGTGCTACTTGCAATATCATCGACAAGAAAACATGGGAATACTTAAAGAAGAGCAGAGTAGTTTGCACAAGCAAGAAATCACAGAAGTCACTATATCCCTATGGTTCTAAAACACCTCTGAAAGTCTTAGCAGAGTTCAAGTCAACTGTAAGTGTCAATGATGTTGAGAAAGAGACAGATTGTGTTGTTGTTGATACAGAGGGGAGGCCAATCCTGGGTTGTAAGACAAGTGAAGATCTGGGTGTGTTGAAAATCAATACAGTTAATGCAATGACAGTAGATGACATAGTCAGAGAGTTCCCTGAATGTTTTAAAGGGGTCGGGAAACTTAAAGTGCTTATAAGCCTTTACACAATATTTTCAGGATCGATTCTTTAGATAGTGAATAGTTGATTGTGAAAATAATTCGTCATTCGAATGTCTGGTCTTTGAGATACGGGGGTTTATACTCCCAATATGTTAATGACTATGACGTAACATAAGGGATTTGAGTTATTTTGTGGCAACTTTTAATATTGAACGCTGGACTTTTTTTGAAAACAAATGTGTAAGAACCTTTACGTGAGTCACGAGTAAAAGGGTGATGCTTTTAAAATACTGTAATCCAGAACGAGTGCAGTGTTGTATATTAAATGATCCCTTATGTTACGTCATTGTCATTAACATATTGGGAATAAAAACCTTCGTATCTCAAAGATCCGACATTCGAATGATGAAATATTTTCACAATCAACTATTCACTATTTAAAGAATCAATTCTGAAAATATTGTGCAAAGGCTTATAAGCACTTTAACAATTATCAAGCCAAGATACATGTGGACCCCAATGTTAAACCAGTGGCACAACAGTACCGAAGACCTCCCTTCAGTATGAGAGAGAAAGTTAAAGTCAAGTTGGAAGAGTTAGTTAACATGGATATCATAGAGGAAGTACAAGGTCCTACTCCCTGGTAAACCCTATAGTAGTGGTTCCAAAAGCAGATGGGGACATACGATTATGTGTCGATATGAGACAGGCAAATACAGCTATAGTCAGAGAGAGGTACCCCATACCAACTTTCGATGAAATCTTGGAGGGCCTAAATGAGAGCACACTGTTTAGAAAGTTAGACCTAAAGTGGAGGTTTCACCAGATCGAATTGGAGGCAGAGTCAAGGAAGATCACCACTTTTGCCACACACAAAGGGTTATTCCAGTACAAAAGGTTAATGTTCGGCATTAGTTCAGCCCCAGAGATGTATCAGCACATAATTCAACAAGTTCTCGCAGGGTGTGAGGGAGCATCAAATATTGCAGATGACATAATTATTCACGGTAAAGACCTACAAGATCATGACATCAAGCTGAGGAAGACCCTAAAGAGATTAAAGGAGAGGGGACTAACACTCAGCAAGGAAAAATGCCAATTCAAGATGCCCAAATTAACGTTCATGGGATACCTGCTGTCCCAGAAAGGCATTGGACCCACTGAAGAAAGAGTTAGGGCAGTAAAGCAGTTCAGGGCTCCAAGCAACGCATCAGAGGTAAGAAGTTTCTTGGGCCTTGTTAACTTTAGTGCACGTTTCATACCTAACCTAGCGACCATAGCTGACCCCCTGAGAAAGCTAACAAGTAAGGAGGTGCCTCTTAAATGGGGTCAGGAACAGCAGAGGGCATTCGAAGCACTGAAGGAGAGTTTAGAAAAAATAAGAGACTTTGTCATATTTTGACAAAAATGCCAAGACAAAGGTTATAACAGATGCCAGCCCCGTGGGTGTAGGCGCAGTCCTTGTCCAAGAAAAGGACGGAGTAGACAGAGCGGTATGCTATGCTAGCAGGAGCTTAACGGACGTAGAACGTCGCTACTCGCAGACAGAAAGAGAGGCCTTAGCAATTGTATGGGCTTGCGAGAGGTTCAATGTGTACTTATTAGGAATAGACTTTGAACTGCTAACAGATCATAAGACCCTGGAGTACATTTATTCCGAAAGGTCAAAACCTTCAGCCAGAGTAGAGAGATGGGTTTTCAGGCTACAACCCTACCATTTTATAGTTAAGTACATTCCTGGGCCCAACAACATAGCAGATGCCCTGTCCCGCCTTACAAAGGACGCTCCAATGAACAAGAGGAACAAGACGGAAGAGTATGTTTGTTTCGTAGCAGCTAATGCAACTCCAGCAGCCATAAGTATGGAAGAGATTAAGAAGGAATCTGCAGAAGACAAAGAATTAATAGAGCTGCGAAAATGCATTCTCTCGGATGCGTGGGAGACCTGCCCTGCAGCTTACAAGTCTGTCAGACATGAACTCTGTGTTTGTGGACACTTGATATTGAGAGGAACCAGACTAGTCATCCCAGCGAAATTGAGGAAGCAAGTTGTAGAGCTAGGCCACGAGGGACACCAAGGGACAGTAAAGACTAAGCAACGCTTAAGGTCCAAAGTATGATGGCCCGGACTTGACAAAGATGCAGAATCGAAGTGCAAGACATGCCACGAATGTCAACTAGTCAGTTTACCAAGTCCACCTGACAAGACCACAAAGCTGCCAACCGAACCTTGGCAGGATGTTGCAGCCGACCTGTTAGGCCCAATGCCAACAGGGGAACACTTGTTAGTTGTTGTAGACTTTTTTACTCGTTCCTATGAAGTTGTGATTATGAACTCTGTTACAGCTAACAGTATTATCAAAGCACTGGAACCTATCTTCGCTAGATATGGTTATCCACTGTTGATCAAAACTGATAATGGGCCCAATTTGTGGCAGAAACGTTTGAAACTTACTTAAAGCAGAATGGTATAGAGCACAGGAGGTCGCCACCTTACTGGCCTTAACCAAACTGGGAGGTGGAAAGACAAAACAGAAGCCTGCTGAAAGCTATGAAGATTGCTAAGTCTCAAGGAAAGGACTGGAGACAAGAAATCAACACCTATTTGTTGGCATACAGGACGACACCTCACTCGACAACCGGAACGAGTCCAGCGGAGCTGATGTTTGGGAGGAAGATTCATTCGAAGATTCCCGATATTCGTCGCTACAATAGCGAAACATACCAAGAAGTAAGAGAAAAGGATGCTGAAATGAAGCAAAAGAATAAAGATTACGTTGATGTGAAGAGGCATGCTAAGGAAAGTAGCATTAAAGTCGGAGACAAGATCCTCCTGGAGCAGACAAAACAGAATAAGTTAAGCACTAACTATGAACCTGTACCATATGAAGTAACTGGCAAATTTGGAAAACAAGTTGTTGTCAAGTCTCAAGATGGAGTTGAATATAAGCGAAACACATCACAATTTAAGATCCTGAATGAAGAGACAAAGGAGGTAGAGGCGGAGTTGGAAGTACCAGAACTGTCCATAGAGAAAGCAACGCACACTGCAACTCCAGAGAATGAAGGAACTACGGTACAACAGAGGACGAAAAGAGACCGGCGACCACCTGCATACCTCAAGGACTATGTGCCAGGACAGTGACATTAGTCAATTTGACAATTGTTGTTGAATCAGTTGTTGTTAATTAAATTTCCCAAAAGGGGAGGGAATGTAGTGTCTGGGATCCCTGTGTGTAAAAAGAAGAATAGAGGACCGCCATTAAAGAACACGTTGTGACGACGTTGTTTGTGTGATAGTAGTCTTTTAAATCCGGTTCGATCCGAATAGAAATACAACAAACATCTTGTAAGTTGCTCATTAGTAACCAATAGCAACCATTAGTACCAAATCAACACAATGTAAGTTGCTCATTAGTAACCAATAGTAACCATTAGTACCAAATCAACACCTTGTAAATTGCTCATTAGTAACCAATAGCAACTATTAGTACCTAATCAACACCTTGTAAGTTGCTTATTAGTAACCAATAGCAACCATTAGTACCAAATCAACACATTGTAAGTTGCTCATTAGTAACCAATAGCAACCATTAGTACCTAATCAACACCTTGTAAGTTGCTTATTAGTAACCAATAGTAACCATTAGTACCTAATCAACACATTGTAAGTTGCTTATTAGTAACCAATAGCAACTATTAGTACCTAATCAACATCTTGTAAGTTGCTCATTAGTAACCAATAGCAACCATTAGTACCAAATCAACACCTTGTAAGTTGCTCATTAGTAACCAATAGCAACTATTAGTACCTAATCAACACCTTGTAAGTTGCTTATTAGTAACCAATAGTAACCATTAGTACCAAATCAACACATTGTAAGTTGCTCATTAGTAACCAATAGCAACTATTAGTACCTAATCAACACATTGTAAGTTGCTCATTAGTAACCAATAGCAACTATTAGTACCTAATCAACACCTTGTAAGTTGCTTATTAGTAACCAATAGCAACCATTAGTACCTAATCAACACCTTGTAAGTTGCTTATTAGTAACCATTAGTACCAAATCAACACATTGTAAGTTGCTCATTAGTAACCAATAGTAACCATTAGTACCAAATCAACACCTTGTAAATTGCTCATTAGTAACCAATAGCAACTATTAGTACCTAATCAACACCTTGTAAGTTGCTTATTAGTAACCAATAGCAACCATTAGTACCAAATCAACACATTGTAAGTTACTCATTAGTAACCAATAGTAACCATTAGTACCTAATCAACACCTTATAAGTTGCTTATTAGTAACCAATAGCAACCATTAGTACCTAATCAACACATTGTAAGTTGCTCATTAGTAACCAATAGTAACCATTAGTACCTAATCAACACATTGTAAGTTGCTCATTAGTAACCAATAGTAACCATTAGTACCTAATCAACACATTGTAAGTTGCTTATTAGTAACCAATAGTAACCATTATTACCAAATCAACACCTTGTAAGTTGCTCATTAGTAACCAATAGCAACCATTAATACCTAATCAACATCTTGTAAGTTGCTCATTAGTAACCAATAGCAGCCATTAGTACCTAATCAACATCTTGTATGTTGCTTATTAGTAACCAATAGCAACCATTAGTACCTAATCAACATCTTGTAAGTTGCTTATTAGTAACCAATAGCAACCATTATTACCAAATCAACACCTTGTAAGTTGCTTATTAGTAACCATAAGTTACCATTAGTACCTAATCAACATCTTGTAAGTTGCTCATTAGTAACCAATAGCAACTATTAGTACCTAATCAACATCTTGTAAGTTGCTCATTAGTAACCAATAGCAACTATTAGTACCTAATCAACATCTTGTAAGTTGCTCATTAGTAACCAATAGCAACTATTAGTACCTAATCAACATCTTGTAAGTTGCTCATTAGTAACCAATAGCAACTATTAGTACCTAATCAACATCTTGTAAGTTGCTCATTAGTAACCAATAGCAACTATTAGTACCTAATCAACATCTTGTAAGTTGCTCATTAGTAACCAATAGCAACCATTAGTACCTAATCAACATCTTGTAAGTTGCTCATTAGTAACCAATAGCAACCATTATAAAATAACTATTAATTGTTAACTCCGCTGCGCGTCGTGCTTCTCCTAACACTTCCCTCGTGTTCTGCCAACTCCCGCGTGCTTTATGACAGCACACAGCACGCGCGCGCGTTTTCTATTTCTTTATTATATTAGTACCTGGTCAACATCTAACAACTCACTGCCACCAACCAATTTATAAGCGCGTGAGTATTTTTTAGACAAGCTAACAATCTGATGGATCAGTGAATTAAACCAAGTTGGACTCGTCTGGTAATTTTCCCCTGATACAACAGAATGGCCAGAAGTTTGTTTTAGGCTTCATTAGAGCGGCATATTTCGGCAATAGAAACACCTGTTCCGGTCGCCTACCGTCTTGGGGGAGGGGGGAGAGGAGGGCGCTCTGATATATTATGTTTTTGTAAAAATTACGATGGATTTCCTGCTGCGCCGCTAGATCACCACCGGAGTACTCAACAAACCGTTCCTGTATATCTATTCGGTGCATGGATTTGACAAATCTACTGGAGAAATGTGTTTTCCAACGAAATCCGGTGTGTTGGACATGTGTGAGCGTTGCCAGGGTATTAATGGTTGCTATAGCTGCTCATTAATGTGCAGCTTAGTATAAGGTGTTATATAAATCCTAATGGTTGCTATGGTTGCTCATTAATGTGCAGCTTATGAGGTCCTAATGGTTGCTTTGGATCACTAACAAAAAAGATGATTGGACACTGGCTAAAGGTTATTAAAAAGGAGAAGTGAATATCAGGGAATATTGACCTCTAATTAACCAATGCATGAGCGCGCACGTTCTTAGAAAGTACACAAGTTGGTATATGCTAATGCCTAATATTCGCTTTTGTATGTAGGCTTCTTAACTTTCCGTACCGGCCTTGCTCCTTAGACCACTGTATGTAAAAGACTTTCAGTAGTACGTTACTGAATTTAAAATGAAATGTTCAAAATTGCATTAAACCTCAAAAGGATCAGTAGATATGGTGCTGTTGATTTTATTGTAAGGCCACAGTGTTGGGTAGTGAACTGACTAGCATTTCAACCAAAATGTTCTCGACCATTATTGCCGAATGGACCAGAAGGAACATCGTATATGGCCGCATCTACCAATATAGGTATTTGGCGATCCATGTTTTTGTACTCTACATGAAGTACCATACTACTAAAGGACGCAATCTGTAGTCTCCAACTACATGAATCAGAGTCGAGCCCTCGTGCACATCGACTCTAACATGCTCAGTTCAGTTTGAAAATTATTCCATAATTACAATTTACAATTAATGAACTTCATAAAAAGGGACAAATTCAAAAAGAAAAGAAAAAGAAAACTACTTACAAGTTAATGATGCACGCTCGACTGATTCTTGATGTTGATTATTTCTGGCGCCTGCGGGGCTTATGGTCTGCGGAATTCTTAGTAATCTTACACAATTAGTAAGTCTGCGTCATCGGACTGCTTCATACAATCGCTTTCCGTCTTTAGTAAGGGTAGTCGTTTTATTTTGAATTCAAACTCATTTATGTAATTTAACAGCCCCACATATGTGGTCAACGCTCAGTTGCTGACTATCACACATTCGCGCTCTGATCTATCTCACATCGGGTTAGCTTGTCTCTCGTTACCGTACTATACCCGGTCGAGCGTTTCTCTTAACGAGGCTTAAGATCAAAAAGCACTGGAGCGAAGGATCCTTTGTGATGCACTCGACAGCTTGCGATTACAAAACGGTCAATGCATAGGCGTCCACGAGCATTCGTGACTGCCCAATATTTCGTGATACCTGTGACGTATTCAGGATTATATCGATATTTTTAAAACAAAGATCCTTTTATTCGTGATAGTATGGCATTACGTCCCAACTAGCGATGAGAGCATTAATTATTACTCTCATCACGTCGAGTATGCTCCTGACAATGCCCAAACGAATAACTTTCTTACTTGGCTACCTGTGGTCTAAATAATTAATACTGATTGAGAGAGGCTGAAATTCGCCCGCAGCTGGACTGAATCAATGAAATTTCACTTGTTCTTCGTTGGAGCCCTTCTGTTCTTTTGAAGAATTAAACAGATAAAAATAACCTAATCATTGCCGTTAGTGATCGTGTATTAAATGAACCACTCACTGGAACAGTGACCATGGCAGCAGTGACCCAAGTTATACTGAGTAACAGTCTACAGTAACACATGATATTTATTTATGGGATCCCTGTGGTTTACATTCTGCGGTCTTGATGAATCACCACCTCATAAACTGACAGAATTATTTGGATTCATAAATTAGAAATTTATAAATGTTTTTTTCTTCTGAATAGTGATTCATACTGTTTTTACTGGTTCCCTGTGGTTCAGATAAGTACTGAGTCACTGAAATGAGAGTCATGGCTATGAGCTCATAGCTCGGTGACATCATTGTTTCGTTTGCTAAATTACGAATATATGTGGAATGTGCCTCTATATAATAACTATATGCATATAAGAAATATCGTATATCGATATTGACATCGCATATAAATCCATAAGTGTAAGAAATAAAAGCTAAGGTTTGCGCCTAAAAAAATACTGCTCGATCGACATCCTTCCAAACCCTATCCTCTAACTACCACTGGTAACATTGCTTTGTAGATAATAATTTTTAGCCAGACACAAAACGAATCAGCCTACTAAAGGTTGCCTGTGGTTTGTATTTTTACTGACGTGGTATTAAAGATGACTCATAACTCATATCTTAGAGTGTTAGCTGACATTACAAATTTATGAATTTTGTAGTTGAATTAGCAATGTAACGCGTAGAGCGGTAATAACAAAATTTCAGAACCCGATTATGAGTTGTCAGTGTTTTATCTTACCGAACATCGACCATCACCTAAAATATCCATTCTACAACACTGCTTGAGTGTCGGATGATTCTTGTGGTTAAATAATCGTTTGAATGACGTGACCCGGATGAATTAGTTTAAAAATACCCGCATTGCGTGGAGATTCATCGTACCAAGACTAATCCTAGGCTTGCTTATTGTACGGCAAAGATATCAATGTTATAGTGTATCTTTGCTGCGACGAATAGTTTTTATCGTGAATGAAGTCTGCGTAAGAGTCGACAGGGTAGTGTACTTCATTTATTTTTCCCGGATGTAAATAAATCAGAAGAATCCACAGTGTTTGTCCTTTGATTTCTGTAAAGTTGAAATAATATATAATGTTTGAGACCTGCGTGTTCGTGATTTTATTCATTCGTATTTTGTCAATGATTGACTGATAACGCGTATGATTTTTTCTCGCAAACTGACTCATTGTTGATACACTGTATTTTGGTGGGAATTTTAGCGAGATATCCAATGATTCTATGTGCATTTGTTTGCAAAATAAAAGCCGAATTTACTTCAAGACGTGTTTTTTAATCACTCTTAATTTCTTTGATCTTTCTAGAATTGAGTGAGTCATTCAACCAAACTATATTTTCATCGTAAAAATCGCCTCCTGGAGCTTCCAGTTGAACCAATCCTGTCACGAAACACCTCGTCTATGAAAAAGTCATGACTCGCATATATTAATTCCCATAGCAACAGCAATAATATTGATCAGTTTGAAAGCGGCGTCCTAAGAGAATAAAGAGTATTTATTCGTAACCAAACGGATCGAGATCCATTCAAATGTTTGAGCCCAAATAGCAAAGAACTGGAATTTCCTTTGCAAAAAAATATTAATTCTTTAAAGCTCAATTTGGCCGAACGATGGTTCCTATTGCAGAAACGACAATATTCGACGAGGATTTGGAAAAATTTGTTCTCGGATCGGCGTCAGACTTTAGTGACAGCGACGAAGAAGATAGTGAAGATGACTCGTGTGCTCTGAATGTGAGCTGTCATAGTAGTCATTTTAAAGGAATGGTAAAAGACAACGATTGTAGTTCACTCACTGTCAAGAAACGAAAACTACAAACACATTTAGATTGCTTGGACATTGAACTTTCTACTCTCTGCTGCTCTTTCGAAACAGATGATTGCCACAAGAGGAGTAAAACAAAGAATAACATAGCAGTTGAGTGTGATGTTGCACCAGTTTCTGCAGAATCTAGCCTAACTTCGAAGAGTACTATTTCAGGTCTAACGAATCAAAGGAAAAGATCTCACCAAACAAGCTAGAAGAGAAGAAAGACGTGACGTCACCTGAAAAGGCTGAAATAAAATTTCAAGATTAAAAATAATTCAAAAACTATGAGCCGTTCCGCTGGACGAACACTGACTAGTCTTTCGACAGACATAGAACTCTCACCAAACTGAAAATTTTGCACTACTATTTGGAAAAAATATCCAAAAATTAAACATATATTTAAATACAATATCCATAAAGAATGCAAAACTTTAACATTCTTTTTTAAATTTATTGAGAATGTTATGTGATTTTTTTTCGTATTTGCCAAAATTAGACGAATATATTATATAAGATAAACTAAATAATCTCAAAAATATCAATCTCAATTTGTATATGAAAGTGAATAACTGTAAGGTCAATAATTATTTGACTCTCGTTGCCGATGTTGTATTTATTATGACAGGAAATAATGATATTAATATTATTAAATACGAATTAATTTTCATTTGTTATGATTTGTTTTGGGTCGATTGTCATGGCATTTGACTCTTCTTCTGGCTTTGCCATGAGCTCGTCTGTATAGTGTGTAGACAAAAGATACATTACCTAAATTACCGCTGATATACATATACAGTCTCTTCTTTTCAAAAGTAATTCATCATTTCCAACTACTGTATATATTTAAAATATTTTATTCATAATTTTCTGCAAACTTAGAAGAAAATAACGCATTCTGGACTTTCTCTGAATATGTATGACCTTAAATTTTCTTCGCATGATAACTTTGGTCGGGTTAGGAATTAAAAGATACATATTTTTGTCAGTTGGTGGAAACCTTTCTAGCTTAATGAATTCTGTAAAATCAATTTGTTTATTAAATCCCCATGACGGCATATCTATATTTTTGCAAAGCAGTCAGTGTGTCTCGTTAACATTATTAACTTTATACACAAGCTAGAATGACTTTACTTGGCCCCTATATGAAACAACATTGCAAAACAATATGCACTAACTATTTCATATTGAATGTCATAATATCACAGTCTAGCTTGAGTTATTAAAGTTAATAATGTTGTTTGTAGTTTCTTTAGTCATATATTTATTGACACTGACCCAAGCCTAAGATATTCAATATAAAATAATTAGTGCATGTTATTATACGATGTTGTTTCATATATGGTGGGCTAAGAACAGTCATGAATTAGCTAAATATGAATCTCAATACTAAAAGTAATACTTTCCGATTATCATTCTCCATTTTATAGAAACATTTTAGTACGATGAACAAACCACTGCCGTGGAATATTTGGCATATTTTTTATTATAAATAAAGCTAGATTGCAAGCGTAATTGCCATGACACTTTTTAAGGGTAATACCGCTGATCGCTCGTCCCAGTCTTCCATTCCACACTCACGTTGTTCTCCCATTCCATGTTTTAGTAACGTCCTATATAAGGGGCTGTAGTTAATGGGGTTTGCCGACAACTGACAAATGGCAGTAAATAAAAAGAGAAATATATTTTACAACCATCAGCATTCCCCGTACAGGGGTTCGCTCCACACGCATTACCACACATTTTATATTTACAACCTACAACCTACAACATTCAACTCGATATTTATAAACCGTAGAATTTCGCACTTATTCCACCCCTCCCTACTGTTTTGGTTAGTTTGTCCGTGTGAGGCCAGTCTTATATCCTCGGAGGAGTGGCATGAGTAAAGGACACAAGTAAAATACAGCGACCATGCCGGAAATACAGGGATTGTTCAAAGTCTAGCGGCTTTGTTTGCTCATGATCAACAAACCGATGTGAAGCAAGAGTTTAATGTCGAGAATACAAGTTAGTGGCGTCGTACCTTAGTTGAAGCAGTTAAAAATAAACCCTGGTCTAAATATACCCAAGAAGACTAAATCGACAAACATCGAAAAAGGAACTCGAAACTGATGTCAATCATAAAAAAATATTTAAGCTCTCCGTCAGTACTCAGGAAGCAACAAGTTGAAGTACAGACGCTGTAACTATGAAAAAATGCCAATAACAAATGACGTACTTTCTACCCCTGCTGGCTCGGCCTCTTCAAATGATTACCCATATTTAACCACATACATAATTATACACGGATATACATTGAGTAAGCGAGACCATAATTTATGAACCCGCAGTTTTTATTTATTAATTATGCCTCATACACTATAGTTGCTATAATTGGTAAAAAAAGCAGTCAATGAAGAAAATTTCAATTAACGTATTAACGATAAAATCTATCGAGATTAGTTTTTTAATCTCGATACAAAGATCCAAGATATGAAAAAGTCTTAGTAGTAGAACTCCTTAATTCATCGCCAATAAACAGACTACAAATGCTAACATCTGGTGAGATAAAAGCCCGCCAAAGAGAAAGCGTCCGCGGCGGGAAGCCCTTGACAACGTGTCGATCACTTCACTATTCGCGCGAGGAAATTTTTTCTCTTTGTTTATCTTATGACTTGATATTTTTGAAATTATAATTTTTTTTAGGTAAGGTTGGAATTTCTGGAAATTAACGCCTTATTTCAAATGTATTTTTTAATGTTGATTATCAACTTCAAAGAAAATGACGGCTAGAATGAAATATTTATGAGACGCCGCTTCATGACTTGAAATAATGTTTACAATATCATGCAGGTGTGTTGATAAAAGCGCGGGAAAATAGACGCGGGCGCGCCCATTTAGAAAACGCGCGAAAATGTTTTATGAATGAACATCAGTGAAGTGAATGAAAGCAGGTGTTCGTGTAAAAAGGCGCCAAAGCATGAAACAATGTAGAAACTACTTTCTGTTTACTATATTCAAGCGACGCTCATAGTATCAGTGTTGTAAACTGTGCTCACGAGAAAGATCCGCTTCTAGATTAAGTTGGTGCTGCGGGGCACAAATTCTTTTCTTATTACTAATAGACGCTAGTTCATCAGACTTGAAAACAAAAATAAACAGTTATTTCGGTAAAATAAACTAGAGGTGTATGGATTCAAAATACTGAATTAAACCTTCAGTTTTAAAGTATAAAAATATTTTCAAGACGGTGAATGACGACTTTATTATTCAATCAGTCAACTTTCCTACATTTTCATTCTCAGTCTGAGTTACTTCAGTAAATGGCGATTTTTTACCTACTAATGTTCGTGATGATTCTGTGCTTTCTTAGCAATTATATTATTTGTGTTTTTTCTTCTATTTAGTATAGGAATTGCCTTGTGATTGTTTGGTTTGTATCTCCAGTTATCTTAGGAGAAGAGTAGATTTTAGTTGGACATGACGGAGCAACTCGTTTTATATGAAAACAGATTTTTCTGCCAAATAATAATAGCGCTGAATATTTAATGCAAGATTAGATGGTCAAATATCACGAACTTTAAGTCGTAACATAATTTGATTCATTCAGTGAAAATAATTTGAGTGAAAAAGACGCTTGCCTAATCACGAGATTTAAAATCATCGTATATGACTGTTAGCTCAGTTAAAGGGTTTTACGAAGATAATATTCAAATGACATCTTTGGACAATAAAAGATTCAAATTTAATTTGCGAGGGCTTTGGCAAGACAGAGGTCGTCATATCTAATGGATATGATAGCCCAACGTTGTCTAGACATCAACTTATGGTCATTAATATTTATCGCGAGCGCGCGCTAGCGGAGATGAAAAATTGGCGTCAAATTGGATAGCCACTTTGATTCGATTAATGTGAAACATGGCGATATAATATATTAACAAGCCATACTGTGGTTTGCATTTACAGTCCAAAAAGCCGCGAAAATGCGGGTCGATATCATCAATCTAATTATGGCTTGCTCATCATTTATGAGCTTAAGTCTTTTCGTCGTCTCGGGATAAAAAGGTTGGCATTGATAGTTGATTGTGCCGGTTCCAGGTTTGATTAAAAGGTAGCAATCAGTGATTTAAAAATAGAATGACTTTTTATTTGTGCAGTTTTTATATATCTTCATTAATTTCAAAAACGTTTATTTTTATACGTTTTAAGCAAAAAATTTAAAGCAAAGTTGACGATATATATTTTTTATTAAAAAATATTTTTCAGTTTAAAAAAGCTCCCTTCCTAATGTAATATTGAGAGATTCACCTACTTCTTCGTCTCTTTTCTACTGAATAATATTCAGTCATTCACCGTCGAACACCACTCTTCGCTGTGGCTGCATGAAAATCTGGTTCATAATGAACTTGTCATTTGTAACGTTCACGTGCTGATTAATTCACTGAAAGCAAATGATGAACATTTTGATTCCCATGTGTGAAATTTACTGGAGAGCAAACACACTTTCTACGATCTTTCTACAATTACCTATAGAAAGTGAGATTGTAATAACTGTATTTCGTAACACACATGTTACACACCGCTTCATTCAGTTCTTTACAAGTAGCTAAAAAGAATCACCAATTTAAAATGAATAAAAATATTTTGCTCACCAGTACAGTCACGTGACCGTTAAATGCAAAGGGCCTATTAGTGATTAATACTGCGAAATCTTTTTTTTTTTTAAAAGAGGACCGAGATAGAAATTTCTTTCCTGTAGGACCAATTGAAAAACGGGATAGAGCAAAGATAAATGAGCAGAATGAAAATAGTTTTATATAGTAAACCTCCTAAAGTGAGACCGGTAAATCCCTGAAACTCAGCGCCGAGGAGATTAAGAGACTTATTATAGATATCGTAATATGGATAATCACGGCAAACTTCAGAATATGTTTACTTAACTATACTTAACAAGTATTCCCTTAAAAAAATTAAGAACTTGTATAAAGCACTCGTAGAATGTGCTTAAATTTGCAACTAAGTAGCTTACTTACACGGAGGGTGAACGGATGGATGGCGCCTACTGGTTAGAGTTCTCGAGTATGCAACCAGAATCGGATAAATTTTGCAAAACTGAGGTGTTACTATTCCTCTTGAATCTGGATGGTTTCCAGGCCACCAAATTGTACCGACCGTAAAGAGCAATGATGAGCTTCACAAATGGTGAAAATAAACCGTAGGCATTGGTTAATTCGCTTGGTAATTTTCAGTAGTCTCTGCATGTTTGAAATATCTTCGAAACCATAGGCAGGGCATACTGATATCGAGAATATGAGCCCGCGTTTTAACCCACAACCGCTGATTATTCTCAACCCTTCTTATCAGTTGCATCATGTCACGTCACTGTACATCATGGTGAACGACCTCAGTGTTATAGACTACTGGACAAGACTGCGTGGTGTTCAGTATTCGGTAGTAACCTTTA
This sequence comes from Actinia equina, assembly GCA_011057435.1. Lineage (NCBI taxonomy): Eukaryota > Metazoa > Cnidaria > Anthozoa > Actiniaria > Actiniidae > Actinia > Actinia equina. The sequence continues at coordinate 144,992 of WHPX01000029.1, forward strand.
ATACAGGCACAAATAAAGTAAAGACACTTGAACCGTGAACACTTCAATTTTTGTGTCACTCTTTTAAAATGCATACTGTATTTCATTCCAATAAATGGGAAATAAGATTCATTTTGGTCACTTGGTGTATTTGAACTCGATGATTATTAAGCTCGAGGAAATAAAGCCTTATAATAACCTCCAAAAATACTCGAAGTGTTCAAGACTCGATTGTCTTCACTTAAACAGAAAGTAATTCTTTAACTCCCTGTTTGTGTGTGTGTGTGTGTGTGAGGCATTATATTCTGGGGGGGCCGCCCCCCCCAAAAAAATCTATTGTGATAAGATGCTTTGCTTCTTCCAAAATATATTGGCTTGTATAACGTTTGTGAAATCGTAATTTTAGTATTATTAATTCTCAATGACTTGAACTTTGCGGCTTTTGCATCATATTGACTGCCTACATGACGCCTTGAGATTCAGATTATGGGAAATCGGTAATGCAAAATATCTTATACAAGTATACGAAGCTACAGCAGATGTAGTGGGAGTGGTCCAATCACGTGTTTATCTTACAAAGCGACAAACAGTTTGGCGCCAAAAGCTCACTGTTTGAAAAATTGATGAAAAGCCCTGGACTGGATTCTGAATAACGATGAAATCAGTTCTACTTGAACCTTCATGAAATCTTCATTAATCTACACTAAGTAAGAGTTTAAGAAACTAAATACTCGTGACATTTAACTTCCCCGGCGTCGCAAGCGAGGTACTTGGTTATTGTGCTATCTAGAAATGTTAAATAATTTGCAATTGAAGATGAAGATTTGAAGATGAAGGAATATGGTGTTTGACCGCCCCGCCATCGCGTTTGTGGAGTAACATTCAAATTTTGTCAATCAACAAATTTCCAATGACCACTCGGTTTATAAAATACTGGGAGCATGGAAGATTTTGGTGGGAAATGCAACTTCTTTAGAGCAAAAAAAGGGCTGTCATTTTGCACCTTTTTTGAATCACTGTTCGAATTCTTCGCTAAGAAGTCGATAAGAAAACCCTGCTTTTTCAGGGATTACAAGCACGTTGGTACATTTTTTAGGTTTACATACAGGTTTTTTGTAAAGAAATTCCTCTAGATCCCATTCTAGACTTCAGGGAAAACCCTTGTCGCCTTATTGATTTACATAACTATGCTTTGATGTTTCCACGGGTAACCACTACAAAAAGGCGTGAAACAATGAGAAACAATTGACTATGATTTGTGGAATTTGTTTTAATTGAAAAGATATTACAAATCAGTTTGCTTAATAAGAGACGAACAGAGCAAAGGGCCCCTTTTTATTACTCTCTAATGATGGTGATGTGATGATGATGATGATGATGATATGATGATGATGATGATGATGATGATGGTGGTGGTGATGATGATGATGATGATGATGATGATAAGAACTAATGATCAGAAAATCATAGTCTAGAATCAGAAAGTGCACAGAAGAAGTACGAGCGTGGGCATGATTGAAATGTGTAAAGTGCAAATGAAATATTAAATGTCACGACAAATGGTATGATGATCCTGATAGTGGAAGGGCTGTGGGATTTTAACATTCAAATAGATAAAAGTCATATAGGATAATCCGAGCTTATCGACGTCTACATATATTACGTGGTTAAAAAGGATTCAAACAAGTCCTGCATTATCGATGTAGCTTTGTCTTCTGACTGAAGTGATTGAAGTCAAAAGAGGTTGAAAATATTGCAAAATACCAGGACCTCACGATAGAATTAAAGAAGTTATAGAAGACAAATGTTGATAGTACCAGTGGTAGTAGGAAGCTGAGGTTCAGTTTCACAGTGTTACGACAAATTAATTTCTCATATTCATTAATAATTCATGAGGAAACCAGCAATCAATGGGCTATTTTTGGGTCACATGATGTTACTTGAAATCTGGTTAAGTTCTGTGTAAGGACTGATTTAATTTTGTTCCAGCTACTCCAAGTCGAATAATTAATGAACATGAGAAGTCATTTCAAAGCCTTCACTGATATCGGACTGGACGGTATTCCAAGTCCGCATAATTAGTTCCAGTCCTCGGAGCAACTAATTCGGCTTGGACTTGAAATCCCATCCAATCCTCATTGTCGGCTTTGAAGTATTTCATGACATTGTAACGTTGACTGTTTACACGGTGCAACGGAGACGCAACCTTTGCTGCAGCTTGCCTCGAATTTTTAAAATTGCGCTGTAGGTTATACACAGCAATGCTCCATGCAACTTGTGACGCAACACCGTTGAGAGTCAAGTTGCAGAGAAACTTGATATGTGTAATTGCGCCTGAATTATCTAAGTTTGTTAGGTACTGGATATGATATAAGCAACAGGAACAGGAGAGCAACACTTCAAAATCTGCATGGGATGCAATCTTAGGAAGTGCCAGAATATCAAGGAACACGAAAGTTGATTAAAAAAATAGTAACCCAACTGTAGTAGGTTGGATAAGTCACTTGACAAATACTTTTACCAGGAAATTAATACCTGTAATATTACTAATATTAATCCCGAGGTTGAAATAGAATAATAATAATGATGATGATGGATGATGTAGTAGATTTGACAGTTGATTTCGGCTGTTATTTTATATTCTTATTTCTCAGAACTCAATAATTAGCTGCGATTCCCTTGTCCCACAGGCTGGTAATCAAAGAGTAGCTGGTTAAATGAAAAGCAAAAACAAAAACAAAAAAAACAACAAACAAACAAACAAAACAAAACAAAACAACAACAACAAATAAAAACTCAAAGGAAAAAGTCTATCCGTTCTGCGGTAAAGAAAGAATCTTACAGATAAATACCACACGTAGCCAGCTATTCGTGTGCAGAAAGTCCTGAAAAGACGTGACTTTTTACTAAAACGAGAAACCAAATTCCTAATAAATACAAAAAAAAAGTTAAGAAAAACATTAACCATATTGATTGATCCTTTAATAATTCCAAAATGCATTTACAATGATCACTCGACAACATTAACAAAATAATAGTTTTTGTTTGTTGTCTGGCCGATCGACTTATAAATTTGTTAAGAAAAATTAATGAGATTTTGAATTTAATGTTATATTTGATATATAAATATATCACCTAAAAAACATAGGCTTGTTGCACTCCTATGTGATTTATAATAGGCCATTTGCATTATGACGTCATTTACTACCACTACCAGACTCCATTGCACACTGTCTTTTGTTCTGTTAATTAGCACCAATTGTCTCACTATTCCCATGAGGAACTACAGATTTGAATAAGAAAGAAAATTCAAACGAAGTATTTTGGTAGTGGTAGTAAAATGACGCCATAATGCAAATGGACTATTTGACTGTCTACTCAATATCTTAATTTTGAATTAGTTTCGATCCAATTTGCATCATGAGTAGACCAGTGTCGTACTTCCAACGAAAAAAAGACATGAAATCTTAATGTTTAGTTTAAGCTAAATAACATTCATAAATATTACAAAACTAAAACTTCAATTCTCAAAAATATGAGTTTATTTTGCTTAAGATGTTTTAAAATAAAATCGAAGTTTTAATGAGGTTTGCACGTTTACGTTCATTGGTAGCTAGCTGTTCATTAAACTTTTTACCATTTACAGGTAAAATTAATTGACGCTTTTCGGGCTAGCTAATCCCAGACAAACAATCAGCTCTATGCACATCCTATCACATCCTGCATGGGCATATTATTCTATATTACGATGGAATCTCACTTTAAAGCGTATAGCACCTGGTCAAACAATAAGCTGGCACTAAGCACAATAGCACTAAGTTGGCTCAGGTGACCTGCTTATGGATCATTATGAAAACTATCAGCTTATTGAAAAGAAAAAAGGATTAAATTCCGCGTTACTAAAAGATCGAGTACAAATAAGGAATAAATAATGTAATGAACAAAAACCAGGTCCCGGTTGTACGGAGGGTGGATAGCACCACTATCCGACAAACAAATCCTTATACAGTGGATAAGTCGATGCTGCTATCCAATAATTTATCTACCCTTTTACAACCAGGCCCAGGACTTAAACGAGAGCAAACGTTTTCATATAAACAAATGCTAACTTCAGTAGTGTTGTCAAAGCAGGCAAGTCTGTTCTTCATATCTTTCTTCCTTCCTTTCTTGCCTTTCTTGCTTTCCTTGCTTGCTTGCTACTTTGCTACCTTTCTTACTTCCTTTCTCTCTCTCTCATAGCTTGTTTCAGACGAGGCTCGAGGATAGCGCACGAGGAATATGCATAAAACATTATACGTTACCCACTCAGGGCAATTCATACATTTAACTTTTTTCATTGGACAACTCTTCAACCCCTCCATACAGATTCGACTTCTGACTTATCTATCCTCGTCGATAATGAGTGGGAATATTCGATTATATCAATCAACTTTACATATACCAACATACAATATTAAGAAGTATACATCAACACCTCTCTTTCCTCTATATTAAAACATTTTTTAACAAGGAAAGCTCAAGCACTTAGCTTGGGTTATCAGATGGGCATGTATGCCTTGGTAACCATCCTCCCTAGAAAGGAATGCTTGATTGGTTAATTCAATGGTAACAAAAGAATAGAAACAAAAGCTATCTACACTATTTCTTCCGGGCAGAGATGAAATGGTATGTCTTGCTAAAAGCCGAAATTAGAAATTAGTTTTGAAATGCTTAAAAAGACATTTGAATAGTAATTGTGGGCACTCTTTCCCTGTTGAGATGACACCGAACGCGACCAATTTCCATGGAAACCTCTGATCAAGATCCCTTTAATTTTTGGTCTCTGAACTACACTATAACTTAAACTGTGACTAAAGAATTGATTTCACCTTTTTGAAGAACTTATTCTTGAAAAAATAAAACTTTCTGGTTCCGTATTTCGAGAAGTTATTCTAATGATTCTTGATGGAGAGCTTTAGTGGACGCGGATTCAATTAGGAGCTTGAGTACAAAACAAATGGCAAGAATCTAAGAAGATTTTAATAATTTTCAGTAATACTCCATTCAATGATGTTTGGCATCTACTGAAATTTTGATCACAAAGATATTGTAGTTTTTACTTCTGGTCTCCATGACAACAAAAAGCTGCCACAATTTATATTAAGTTTGTTTCATAATGGTGTAAAGCAAAGAATGATACGGTATTTTGATTATTTATTTGTTTTTGTTTCTTTCATTCTCTCTTCTCTCTCTCTCTCGTTTCCTTGTGGTTTCGGTTTGTGTTTTCTCTCTTTCTTTCTTACTGGTGGTTCGTATCCCTTTTCATTCAATAAAAAAGGACAAAAGAGGTAGCCGTCATATTGTTTTACACGACAAACACCAAGACCAAATTTGTCAAATTAAAGTCAACCAAAATGGCGGCTATGACGCAATAGGAACCCAAAGAGTTCTTATTTAACGTCCGGTATACAATGGAGAAACATTTTAAAGATATTGGTTGCTCGAATATCGGTTTATTCCAAAATCACTACACATGGAATAGAAGCTTTAAACTATTTGAAAAAAATATTGATTATTTGAACAGTATTTAACAACATTTACAAAGCGTTGAACGTTGCCATAGCAATATAAAGACCTTATCAAAATTTCGACTTTCTTGATTAAAATACTATGCTAATGAAATGTTTTTAAATACTTTGATTGTTTTCAGTGTGTAAACTCTCTCCTCTTCACGTCCATCACTTTTAAGCAGGGACCTTTATCATATGAGGCCATTTTTATAATGAATAAAAACTTTTTAGTCATCGATGAAATATCTTTTTTTTTCTGTTACTGTGATAGAAGTGATATCTTCACATGTGAAGGTATTACATGACATTTTCACATCTGGAAATAACAGCATTGGTAAGAATTCTTAAGAATAATCACACTGAATAACCATAATTGTATTTCATCGACTTAACAAATTTACATCAGCTTTTTATGTGATATTCCTCTTATTGAAGATAAATTCGGCGCTATCGCATTGTCAAAGTAGTGTGGATCCACGACGATTAGCACCCAAAGCAGCTCAATTTTAATTTGGAAGACAAAACAAAATAATTTCAATTGTCTGAGAATTGGAAACCTATTGTTATGACCTCAAAATATGCTCATTCCGACGTTCTGCAAGGGGTCTATTGACACTTTTACACTTGACGATAGATAATTGAATCATTCTAATTTCATTGATGGTTCAAGGTGTTTTGAGTGTTTAGTTTAGCAAGCCAATAGCAATTCCATTTATTCTTAAGGTAATTCCCTTGTTTTGCATTGCGCATTTTTTCTGCGCATGCAACTAAAAGCATGGAACTAACAAAGTTTAGGCACTTTTCTTTCGGAAACTAAATAAGTTACACGTTCAAAACAAATTTTCACTTTTTTCTCTTTTCTAAGTATAGAAATTGTGATTTTTATCTGACTCGTCCCAGTCTCCACTTGAAAAACTGTTAGTTTTCGAGTTCTGAAATGTTTTTTCACGATAAATCAACAAAAACGAGAATGGTGACTTCTCTTTTTTATTTCTGATTTTTAATAAATGCGATGATCGTAATTATATATCAAAATATGAAGGAAAGTTTATTGGATAGATTGGAAATATTTTGAGAATAGTTAACATGTGCAATTTTTGGACTTCGTGGGCGCACGTACCTGCATTTTTCATTAATAGTTCAAGAATCATAGTCATACAATGCCTTTGACGAATTTAATAGTATAGATTACCTAATAAACTTAGAGTGCATAGTACGTTTCGTTATATGAAAGTACTTTTAACGGTGAATAAAGGTTCTTGATTACAGCTTCCGGTTGCTACAGCATTTCACTATAAAACCCATAGATTGACTATAGATTGATTGTAAATCAAGCTAAGCGTAGAGAGCGTGAAACTGGAGTATGGTTTTTTTATATTGCAATTTTTACGCAATTAGAGATGCCTTGAATTATTACCACGTCTTCACGGATTGTTGTGCAGTCAAAACAACTTGTCGTTCGGACCGAACGCATAATTCTGATTCAGATTTCTGATTCAGTTTGATTCACTCGTAGTTCTCTATATACTCTTAGAGGTCTAGAGTGCCATATGAATAATTCAGAGTAAGAAAAAAGTCTATTCAATTTGATTAATAAATATTTTATTCACTAAGGTCCACAGCACCTTACTTGTTGACCCCGCCATAGGAGAGTTGGAGTTTTGGGGGTGGTTGTGGTAGTAACATTAGTTAATAATGAGTTTTACCTTGAAGAATGTCTTTCAGTCGACGCTTTATTCATAAACAATGTCTGATGTCTAAAAGGCCATGTAACGGCAGGCTTGTTTTTGTAAGTCATTTTTAATTAGCGTTGTGATGAATCAAAACCACGCCTTCATTGGTTGTCTTTCATAATAAGACCCAATAGAATCAATAACACCTTGATCAACAAATACATTGTTTACCGTGAGTGTTTCCAATAATCAATCGATTCTCTTTGAGTTTGGAGGTCTCCGGCTGATACAGTACGCATAAAATGCATTTCTAAAAGCCTTTTGATCCGTTATAATTTCTAATTTGTAAACATATGTTCACTTTGCTTTTCAGTCAGAGATGAAGACACCGTAAATAATCGCAGTTCAGAAATGAAAAATAACCAGTAACCTAACTCGCATTCAGGGCCCTTCCTCGTCCAAAGAATTGGCCAAACTGAAGCATCAGCAAGAATTGTCTTTTTTTGCTTTGTCAACAATTTTCAACTTCATCAACTGACTTTGTTTCTCAACCCCTTCCTAAAAGCAGTGCAGAATTGAAAAAAAAAATTCGCTTATCAGGCGTGAATCCAGACAGGTTAAGTTCCCTTTTCCGGAAAACGGTCCATATTTTAAGAGAAGCAGTAAACCTTTTGAAGTATTGCCGGTTCTGAAAAAGTGACATTTTTGACTGGATCCGCGCGCGCCTGCTAATTCGTAGCAAATGTAGTATTTTATCAAGTCTCTGTTATTCCATTAAAAAAATTATTACGAATGTATTGGTTAAATTTAATAGCGAAATGTCGACGGAAAATTGTAATTACAATTCAAACGATAAATTAGATAACAGATGATGTAATATAAGGAAACGTTACAAGATTCAACCTTTTCCGTTCTGTTTTTGTTTCATTTTCAAACATTAGCAAAAATACATTTTAAGAATTAATATTAATCAAGTTTTTCCAAGAAGATAATGGCTTGCCAAAAAAGACCTGTAAACCTGCAGGCTTTTAAAGATGGCAGTAATGTTAAGACAAGAAGTTATCTTTATTAACAGCAAAACATGAGGTATTTCCATTGTGTTTTGAGGCTATTTATGGTTTAAGTTTATTTTGAAGATTTTTGCTGTTGTCAGTCAGCAGAACTGAGTATAACACAGCCAGAGCAAAAATGCTTATCGACGATAATTTAAAAAAAAAATTGTTTTTATCGTTTATCCCTGGATCGTGAAAATGAAATCTTTCTGAATTTAGTCCTACATCAATAAGAACTTCAAAAGCTTTTCCCAAACTTTTTGCCAAAAAATATATATAAAATTAACCTCCAAAAACCCTAGGTTAATATTTATTTTCAAAAGTCAAGATAGCTATATAAACAACGATGATTAATGGAAGCTTAACTTTTTAAAGTCATTACTTCATATCATTCATTGCGAAACTTCCGATATTTCCCTAAGCTATTTCTTTTTCATTCATGAAATAGCTCGTCTCCTGGTAGCCTTGTTTCAAGCTGAACAGATATGCACTAAATTTCTAATTAAATTTTGATACATTCAAATGTCTTGATGTATCCTGGTGCTACTATTGTTTTCAACACCTGACAGTCCATCTCTCTGACGGGAGGCTTGTCTTTTGGTATTAGCTGGTGGCTACATTGGAATGAAACCAACTGAACCGGGATTGTATTCAAAACTACTCATTCATATTCTTACACAATACAATAAATCAAAATTGTGCAACTGAAAATTGACGCTCTTTTTGATTTTTTCACGAAAGCTCGAACCTTGTTTATTTTGATTTTGTAACCGAAGAAAACATAGCAATATTTTAAACTTGAACTGAAAAAAATATCCGTTGATTGAAATAGTGAGTAAGCGAATTAACAGCAGCAAAACAATTCCAGGTTTTTCTTTAAAATTTTGATTTCTTTTAATAACTGATTGTGATATTTGGAACTATTCAACTCATTTATTAAAACTTATTTCGAAATCTTTACAATCTCGGCATTTTATTTTTGAATAATTGATGGTAGTAGCTGTGTTAATGATCTTAGCTCTTATTTATATCTTTATGGATATGGCTTATTTAACTGATCTCCCCTGCCAGCTGACAGTCTTCGCTCTAGCTCCATCTAGTTATTCTAGAATAAGATCCTTTCAATCAAGACACAATTCCCAGGGAAATCCTTAACAAAACCTAGAAAATTGAACCCTGAATCAGGAGATTTGGATTTCAATTGTTTGTCCGTCAAAAGCACAACCATTTGGACTAACAAAAGATGGAACAAAAGATATGTGGTTGAAAAATATCGACTGATTTGACGGTGCAACCAAAGTTTAAAAACTATGGTGCAACGAATCGCGAACCTTGTATTTTGTAGGCTTTAGACTTCCTAGGTTTCAAAACCCGGGGGAGCAGAAAATACAATGATCGGCACCGTAGTATATAGTTTTTAGATGGTAGCTAGGGTTGTGTCTTTAAAGCGAACACTGTTCATTTCAGCGCTTCGAAAAACAATGCGGCACTTCTTGATCTTTTAACTAAGGCTTTGCAGTTCCAAAAGTATGAAACTGCACTCATAGTCATCAACAGTTTTTAAAGGGTCTTCAAAAGAGCAAAGAGTATGATTTAGTTAGATCTCAATCTGCACAATGAGTTGGATTTTAAAATGCTTGAAAGAATAGTATGAAAATTTCATTTTTTAGTCCTGTAATAGTGGTGTTCACTTCATTTTATTTCACAAAGGATCTGAATTATCACAAGCTCCCAGCTGGGTTGGACGTAGCGACTGTAAACACAGGTGTGAGTCCACAGTATGAAATTTACATTCGCTAACACCTTTATCAATACCTACTAGTACTTTCTTGTATCCAACTGGAATATTGCCAATCATTGGTCTAAAACTATAACCAAACGACTGAAATAACTACGGATTCAATATGAATATGGCTGACTTTGAATAATGCCCAGCAAACCATAACTCGCAAGTTAACTCTTTGTCAAAGATGATACAAGGTTTAAAAGTGTTAATATCGATATTCTCTTGCGTTATCTAAAACTAAGTTTTAATCTGCACACTTTGTAGTGTATTTTGTTTATCATTGATTGTATTTTGATTGCTCCGAGGGCAAAGTTGGAAAAAGTTTTTAAACTTTCACTCATCAGGTCTTCAAGAGTAAGTAGTCTCCCACTGTGCTTGAAGCGCGTAAGATTCAAAAAGGTTCACTCTTTCGTGTTCGTTTTGATATGTAGTAACGGACAAGCACATAAAGTATTGGTTTGTGCGAAAAATAATCCATTAATTGATATTGGATGCATGTGTCTGTCAGGCTGACTCATAATCTGTAAGTGGTCTAGGAATTAAAATTTGACTCAACGTTGTTATGTTTATCAGTGACTTTGATTGAATCTCGATTTGATCGTTGATTTGAATGCCTTGAAGACGCCCTGTTTTCAATCATTAAAGCCTAGTTCAGCTATCTTCATTTTAAGTTTCATTTCACGTACGCATAAGATTCAAGTGCTGGGAGCACAATTTCCACAGTCTATTTCCACAACTTTGATTAAGACTTCAACTAGTAGTGACAGCTTTTTAGTGTATCGAGTTGCTCTTTCAAGTTGACATTTCTCCTAATTTAAAGTCCATTGAATGAGCAAATTTCTTTTTTCGACTCACAGCAGACCCAGCAATAAAACAAAACTAAAGACGAGTGAATGGCAATTGATTTACTAATAGGAAGTTCATTAAGTAAATTACTAAGGCGAGGCAATAACTGTGTGTCGGGTTTTAAGGGTTGGATGTCAGACTCCAGAACGTTGAGCATACAACAAATGCTGAGTAAACAAACTCACAAAGCAAAATAAACTTCTGCTTGTATTTTACATAAGTCCGAAAGGCTTTGCGTTAGTTGAGGATAAAGTTGGCGAGCAGATATAAAATTGTGCAATTCTTTGCACGGTTTTGAAGAGCTCTTTCCAAGAACAATAGAATGAGTGAAGTATTAAGTGATTTCTATGGACGACAGATGGCAAGTCTGCAGGTGGCAAATAGGAAAAACGCAATGATCCATTAAGAAAGGGATGATTGGTTCGTTATTGTATTCAAAAAATCCCAAAACGTGTGGTTTTATAGAATGTGTACAAAGCTCCCATAATTCCTTGCGTGTGAATACAGCTGCATGTCAATGTCAAAGGGCTCCACGAGAGAGTGAGAGAGAGAATATCCAACAGTGAAACAGGCTGAAATCAATCATGCATATTCAGGCAGTGCTGTTGGTGTGACTTTTGATTAAAGAATTTTAAAGACTTCTACAGAACGACAATCGACCCATTACATCGCATTAACTATATCTCTCTCATCAGCAAACGATCAGATCATTAACCAAACTAACTAGCTACTTGACTGGTATTCGCGAGGGTGGACGGCGTCCGCGCGCAGTCACACTTGACCAAGCGCGAGACGCTTATATATATGTATTCATCTCGGTTACGTAGGCGGGTATTGTCTTCGGCCTTTGAATGAATGAATTTGAATCTGAGTAAGCTAGGAGTTTTTCACATTTTCGGTGTACGCCGGCTTGAGTACATTCGAAATTGCCCGCGGAGCAAAGATTGGCCAACCCAGGCTAGGTCGATCGTAATCAGAGTAATAGAACCTTAACAAAACTCAGAAAGGTATAAAGCACTTGATTTTTACTAGGCCGACACTTCTTAGAGATGTTTATATTTTATTCACGTTTTACTAGACAGGAAAAAACGTGTGAATCATATCGTAAGTCAACTTTTACGTTTTACTGATTGATTCTTGTTCCGCATCACAGATGACTCTTGCCGCTGAACAGATCGTACTGGATACTTTTGGGACCGACTTTGAATCCCTTCCGTCTTCACTCTTCAAAGACTTTCACGCAGATTGTTACGATATGAAGGAAAAATCTGTAACAAAGACTGAGGATGAGGACTTAAAGATCTATGCTTTTCCACCTACTCCACCAATTTCGCCTGGATGCTCGCCACTTGCTTCTGAAACAGGGGACTTGGAGCGTTTACATCCGATTTGTGATGAATTTGCTGACGAACTCAGTTTTGCAGACGAAAAATCGCTTTATTTCCAAGAAGACAACTTGAAGGAAATACTCATAAAAGATTGTATGTGGAACGGCGCTGTTTTTGAAGGAATTGAGAAAGATAAGGACAAAACCTTGCAGCAAAAATCAAGACAACAGCAAAACCGGTTCGAAAAGATCCGACTTCTATGTCAGACACCACCGATCACTGAGTACACTGCGAGAGTCTTAAGCGTGGATCCTGCTGAAATCTTCCCTTTTCCTGTTTCTTCAGAGACAGTCAACGATCACAGCGAAATGGCAGCTAGTGATTCTGGTAAGTGTTTGTGTTTAATAAGTAATCATTCGTCAGATAATATATTTTTCATGCCCGTCTGAAGATCAATGATTACTTGAAATACACAGTCTTGATTTTCCAAGACCAAAAGATCAGTATCCATTCATAAAAGTCAGTGAAGTGTGATCCATGTATAGTATTTTGTGTAGTGTGAGTAAACTAGCGCGTGACTAAGCAGAGGGTTTGCAACAGTATTTTTTTCTGAGTAAGTAGTGAGCGTCGCTGTGCGGCAATAAGCTGTAATTGAAATTGGAGTGTAAATTACATCAAAGTGTTTTGTTCACATCGAGTAGACCATTTAGTTCCTGCAGGAAATAGATTCAAATAACTCATTGCCCCGGTCGCTAGATGGAGATGTAAATTTTCTCAATTCAGAATCACCTAACTTATTTGTGTACATTTGCTTTATCAGAAGAAGAGGAAGTTGAAGTAGATGTCGTTACTATTGAAAACAGTTCCAAAATCGACAATGTGGAGAGTAAAATACATCCTACTATCAGTGCTCTAGCTGACGATGCCGATTCATTTGACGGAGCTGAAGTCCCAAGTCCTACTCCATCAGACGGGTCGCGTTTTGAGGATTTCGAAGACGAAAAAAACGGAATTAAATGGAAAAATACGCGCAAGACGATCTCGAAAAACATACTCGCATGAACTTACGTTTTACAAGCAGGAAAGAAAAGCATCGAAAAATAGTAGCGTTGGTTCTGGAGAGAGCGATGAATCTGAAAACGACAGTGAGTACACGCGGGCTACGCATAATGTTTTGGAAAGAAAGAGACGTAATGATTCTAAAGCTAAAGTTTCAAAGACTGCGTGATGCTGTTCCTGAACTGAAAGACAACGATCGAGCCCCTAAGGTATCAATTCTTCGAAAATCATGGCAACACATTAGCTTCTTAAAAAGAGAAGAGGTTCGCCTCGTAGGAGAACTCGAAAAGCAAAAGAAAGCTAATACTCAACTGTTGAAAAAACTGCTATTATTAAACACGGCTAGTCAACAGCAATGAACAATTGAACAACTAAATAAATAATCCACTAGCTAAGCAATAGAGTACTGGTTTTGAAATTGTAATATTTAGAAGGCTTTATATCATGGATTTATATATTTTCATGTAATTGTAGATCTAACTGACGCTCAAGTTTAGCTGAATCATCATTTGCTTAGCAGGCGTAGGAGGGCTGCGTTGACCCGTAGTCTTTGGTGTCAGTTAGTTAGAAAATCATCAAATTGAAATAATTATAGCATGTCTGTAAAAAGAGATCCGCGCACAAGCTTCAATAAGAAATTTGTACATATACAAAGCAACCGGGCCAAGCACTTGTAAAACTCACACTATTTAGAAATCGATAAAGTTAAGAGAATTTTTAGCTACATCTCTAGCAATTCAATAGACTACAATGAATAGCCAAGCAAAAAGCCGTAAAATGAATGCTTGCTCAACTGTAAAATTGTTATTAGAATTTCAATTTTTATATGCACTTTTTCGCTATGAAAAGCAAATAAATGAAAGGAAATGAAAAGAAAGGAATCAAAAGAAGTGAACTGTGTTTTTTTTTTTGAAAACTGGGTGTAGTTGAGGTAATTCATAAGAACATAGTTTATCAGAGAGTCTTTCATTGAAAAGATGCTTTGTTTCACTAACATCCATTCAACTAACAATGCAATACCCGATCAATGAAATTTCACCCTTACATACTAATGTTTCATCTTAAATACATGAATAACGAATATATTAATCTTGATTTATTACCCAAATTAAAATAAGTGGCATCTAACGAACTAAAACTGGTTTTAATAAGAATAGAAACGAAGATATATTAAAATGTCAAAGGTATTATTTGGCAGGTTATATTTTAACTTAGATATTTCAGAATAATTAACCATTCTAAGAATTGATTAAAATTCTAAAAAGTAAAAAGTTTGTAAGGGAAATGCTCAATGTAGAAAAAGTCAAATTTATCATTAATTTTTTCAATTTTTGAGAGTGGAGAATGAATGTTAGTTACACTGAGATGTAGAATACACATTGACTAGCTTCAGCGCTTGCAATAGTAAAAAAACATTTGACGCAACATGATGTCTCTAAATTAACAAATAGGCTTGGTTATTACTCTGCTCTGAAAAAGCCTTAAAAGTTTTTAGGTATTTACTTAATTGAACTCTCCAAACAAAACAAAAAAACATTCGAGGGAATGTTGTATCTAGCAAGCAAAGTTGTAAAAGTCAATTGCATGATGTAAAGCCAGCCTCTTCAGTTTTATAGACCACGAAATCTCGTGTAACATGATTGACATGTAGTCATTGGTTAAGTTGACTCGTAATCTTGCATACCCTAGAATTCATCTTGTATTTATATTCAAATTATAAATTGTACCTTGAACGCGTCCAATTTAATTTTTGATGGTCTGAGCTGGCTCTCCCCTAGGAATTTTTTGTGGATATTTTAAGAGTTACGCATTTCCTTGTATAGGAAACTCTGCAAATCAAGTTGCCGTTTAGCTTTTATGATTGTTGATGCGTAGCAAAAATTGCTTCAAAAGACTTCATGCCGTAGTTCTGCAAATGTGAAACTAAATGATGAAGACTGAGAACGTGTTTGCAAACGTGCAAGAAGATTTAATAGTGGTTCCCGAGTTTGCATGTAGGTGACAAGGGAGGAAAAGCGTGACCATCTCAGACCCATAAGTTTTTTAAAAACATTAAGCTTCTTAGCGTTTACACTACGATTAAAGCAAACTATCTCCACGCGCCACAACCACGCGTTCCAGTTTTCAAACGACTTCCGGTTCAGTGATTTTTAGTGTTTACATATGCGAGAATTTGTGATTGTTATGGTAATGTTCTACAATAAAGCTATGGGCAGGTGGTAAATCAATGGCTCAAAAATAGAGCCTTTGTTCTCTGCAGCTGGCCTAAACATTTCTGTCGCTTATTATACAAATTAGCTTAATGCTCAGAAAGATTAATG